>JABUQX010090113.1:0-17500 GCA_015478945.1 Trachelipus rathkii | reverse complement strand
TCACAAGAGCTGCTAATATATCCATTTTCAGCTCCCTCATATTAAAGGATGTATAAACATATAGACGACGTATGCATGAGATTAAGATCATGTCTAAATAGATCTCAGATAGAGATGATGGGCAATCGAGCTGACGTAATTGTTATAAACAACGACGAGGAATTAGACATACAGTTCAAGCGTGAGAACCCGCAAATAGCCCGTAGAGATTTACGGTAAGAAAAAAGTAAAATCTATAAAATATTGGTTTACTAGTAGTGTATAAAATTGATTCGTGGTTAGGGATAACATTAATAATAAATTTATTGTTTATAGGGAACCGTTAGCTTTGTGACATACTTCTGGCTTGCGGCAGACCGTGGCTTGGACAGACCTGGCTTGGACAGATGGCCAGGACAAAACCTAGAACCCTTCGCGGAACAAGCTGTAGTGCTGGGATAAAACTAGTATTAATGGGGAAGTAGTGTAAACTCTGAATCCTAAGACCATTAAACTAGAATAATCAAGTAGGAATTTAGTACTTTTATCCTATGAAGTTATTACGGAGAAATAAGGATAAGTCATAAAGATTATTAAGAACCCAGGAACTTCAACAGTCAAAAGGTTCAACGAGTAAACAGAAATCTTCTTATATTAAAGTAAGTTCCCCCCCCCCTCTTTGTCTGTAAAAAGAGAGTAAATAGGCTTATCTTGTCGTTCTATTCAAAGTAAAGTGAAAAGTAGTCCTACAGATGGTAATTTATGAGTATATGGTTTGCCCTAATATGGCAGCTTACTACGGAAATGTACTTGTATTTAGTAAGCAACTTAGTTGTTTCTCATAAGTAGTCAAAGTTACTATTTCATTGTCTTTGGAGATCGTATAGCTTTTAAATTGCTTTAATATAGTCTTTTTTTTGCTCACGATAGTGCTTTGCCAAACATTTTTGGTATAAATAAGTTTGGGTGCTTGAGAATGACTAATCCTCGAGTAATTTTGACTTTATAAATGTAGAGAATAGAATGTTTTTAGAACAGTGTTAAAAGCCTAACAGATATAATATATATTCTTATTATATTATTAATGATCCTATAGATCATTTCAGAGTGCATCCAGGTTTTTTTATAGTATTTATTCTTGTTCTCCCAGTAGAGCATTAATCTTCAAGGGAATTGAAAAGAGTAGTGACCAGTTGGCAACCTCAAGGAAATGAAAACAATCACTTACAAGATGAGGAAATAACGATTGTGACAAAGTTTATAAATTATTATGTAATAATAATTAGTTATGTAGCAGGTATTATGATCTTATAACATAATAGCGTTGTTCAAAGTATTGTACAAATTAGACTTACGGAGGGAATTATATTAATAATGTATGAAAACACAATATTTAAAATACGGAGTTTAAATTATTTATGTAATTATATATTTAGAAAAAATATTTATTTTTGTTTTCTTAAACTACTTTCGATTTATTAATTTTTGAATTGAAATAAATTGCTTAGAAATACTTTATGAACAGCAACCAATGAAAGTGGAGTCACTGGTTGAATGTAAAAACAGGTTTACCAACTCAAATAAAAAAAACTAGTTAATTATCATTATTATTATATATATATTATATATATTATTTATATATATATTATAAATATATATTATATATATAATATTTTATTATATATTATATATATATATTATATATATTATATTATATATTATTATATATTTATATATTTAAATTAATTATATAATTCTATAAATATTTATAATATATATATATATGTTATAATAAAAGATTCTATATCTACTTCTCCCCACAGATACAATCTCTCAATATTCCAAATATTCATCCTCTCTCCACAGTAAATATAATCATACCACCATTTAATCGTATTTTACAAATTATCTTATAAATTATATATATACTATATATTATATTATATATTAATATAATATATATAATATATATCTACTTTTAATCTTACTTATTATATATTATAGTTATATTCTTATTATTATATATATTATATAATTATATCTATATATATTAAATATCACAATGGGCATCTTTTCTCTACCCTTATATATACTCCGTTTGCACTACATTCATAATATTATATATTGTTAATTTGCTTTCGTATCCATCATCTATATATCACATTTATACTTAAATATTTATATAATCTTCATAGTATCACTTTGGTTATATTAACATACAACTCACCCATACATTATTTTTTATATACTAATATATTACTTACATTATTTTATCTTTCATATTTTTTATAATAAATATATATAAAGTTTAATTGGTCATCTATTTTAATTCTATATCTATAGTAATATCATACTACTCTCTCTCTCTCTCTCATATCTACTATTATATATATCTCTCACTACTCTATTTTACTCTCTCTCTCTCTCTGATCTATATTATATCTTACTATTATACATCTTATCTCTCTCTATTTATCTCTATCACCTACTTCTACTCATCTACTCTCTCATTACTCTTATATATTCTTCACTACTTTTCTCTCTCTCTCTCTCATGACGTCACTATATAGTCCTGAGATATATATATACGTTTATTGCTCACCGTTTAGTATTTACTCTATCACCTATCTAATCCTCTTTCTAATTTTTCATTTCACCTCGTTCATACTAACGTTTATCATCTATTTCTAGTGTGAGTTACTATACTAAATTCGTATTCACGGAATATCAACATCATAACTCTTTACAGCTTTGGTATCACTGATTTATCATAGCTTGAAGCTTTTCAACAGGTATCGTTAGAAGAAATTAATTAAAACGAGCAATACTTGTAGTGTACACGGCCTTGACAAATGGATCATTTATCTACGAAGTTTCAAGTCTTAACATTCACTTTTTTTTGATATATATAGTATATATACATGATTTATCTTAAGTAACCATGATAATATTATACGATATATATTATTTATACATGATTTACCTGTAACTTTGAGTTGTTAGGATTTTATATATTTCAATATCAGATTATAATACGTTATATGGTAGTACTTCTCACAACGTAATTAAATTTCCTAAAATAGCACTTAGATATGTTTCAACGATAGCACTACAATAGAGTACTATAAAGTACATACCACGTATGATCTAACCTTATATGTAAATATAATCTGATATTAATTTCTGTATATTTATTTTAATTATTTATTAAATATTAATTTTTTATATTTTTAATTTATTTATAATATTTTATATATTATTAATATATTTTTAATTTAATATTATTATAATTAGAAATTATTATATTATTTATTTTATATATTTATAGCAACCTGTTATAACGGTTATTCATATTATCTAAATTCATTTAAGTATTTCATATAATGCCATACTCTTTTTAATACTAGCTATATATACTTTAGCTAATAATAAATTGGTATATAGTATATATAAATGTGACACTATAGTTGAGTAAGATAGACTTTAGATATCTTTTGTAATAGGTTCCCCACTAATAAGGCTAATAGTGAGAATTAATTGACAATTGACTAACTTAGTAAAGCTTTTTATGAGATAAGGTCCCCACATTAAGCTGATGAAAAAATAGTAGATGTCATAAGTATTAGATATAATAATGGATGGTACTGGTTGATATAAGATTGATTGCATGAGAATATAAAGATAAAGTGTATAACAAACTATAAAATATGGAAGAAATTCTCTAATATTAATGAATATGTGAGAGAAATGGTATATATGTCCTATCAACATAAGGGTATCATCTATTGGGCTCACTAATTATGTTTATCTACTAATAGATAATAATAGATTAGACCAGGACTTAAATGCAAGTTCTAAGTATTGCATAATTGAATAAACTTAAAAAGTGGTCAACCTCCATTATAGTAGAAATAGTGAAGGAATGAATATAAAGAATATCTAAATGTCTTGTGAATATAATTCTTGATAATAGGGGCAAGATAAAGTGGCAAAAAAGTAATATTATAATAGTAAAAAGTGTAAGGTTCTTCATAGTATAGTAACTCAAATAAAAGTTTTTAAACTACGATTAAATGAATGTAGGATGAGCTATAGTAAGTATCTGTTAGACACAAGAAAAATGATAGTGTGTTATAAGCATATAATTGAGAATGAGTACGCTAATCAGATGTTTGGACTAAGCAATAATAAGCATAAATAAGCATGGTGACATAAATTAAATTATCGACATAATGTTGTTTACAAGAAGCAATGGAAAATGATAATAAAGTTAAAACTTAGTTTATATATATAATATACTATGTTAAGGCCATATAATTTATAAGATATTGTGACAAAAGTTTAGGGATACCACCTCTTTATTTAAATGAGAAAGAACTATAATAATGCTTAAGAGAAGAGTATGCAACGTATACTTAGTGAGAGCAACAAGGATATTAGATTTACTGGTTTTAGTATATTAAAGACTAAATGAGAATAGAAATAGGACTGAAAGGATAGGTTATACGTATAGAAAAAGGCAATTACTCTGTAGGTAACATATAGCACGTCTAATAACAATATAATTTAACAATACTATTGAATAATACAGAAACCTTTTATTCAATTAAATGATATATTATATACAGAACTATGATCAAGTAGACTTGGGTAGTATATATATATCAGAATAAAAATTTAGCGCAAATCCAATCTAGAATATAGAAATAAGCAATTCATCTAAGTAATAGAGTATGTATTATATTTGCTTAAGATCTGCAATAGTAGAGTAAGGTGTGAAGATAGGCTCTCAAATATTGCAAACTACAATTATTCGAGTAGTTCAGTATTCGTTATAATTAGTAATGTGATTTGATTGGTATCACAAATATATTGCGTCATTATGTCGGTTTTATATATAGTATATATATATATTTAAGTAAAGTAATAATGTTAGATGGCATTATATATATATATAATATAACTATATATATATAATTATAACTAATATATATATATATATATAATATATATATATATATATATTTATATTATATATTATATACTATTTTATATATATATATATATATATATATATATATATATATATCATATATATAATTATATATATAGATATATATATATATATATATATTTTATATATTAATATAATATATATATATATAATAGTGATGCCATACTTTAAGTTAATTTTGATCAATATTTTTTTTAATATTATAAAATTATAACTAAATAATATTTATTATTAATATAATATATTTTGTTGACTAATGACCTAAAATTTAGTGAGATTGAGGTAATATTATTTAATGTATACAATACAAAATTGAAACACTAATTTTAGGGTGCTTGGTGGATTTCATTAGGCAATGAATTTATATACTATATATAGTTAGTAATATTTGGTTGAACTGGGATCACAGTCTCAATATAGCTCATGTTAGTAGCTTTTTCTTCTCTTTATTCAAATTTCATTTATATTTCTTAATGAGAGGCTTGAATAGATGTTAGTGAAATGTTATTCGTGAAGCGATTCTTATCAGAAGGAGATATTTAGATAACTAATTTTCTACAAAATTTTTAACTTATCTCATTGATAACAGAGTAACAATAAATTCTTCATAGTATATAGATGACTACGAAAACGGGAATGAACCAGGGTCATAAACCACAAGAAATAAATAAGAAGAAATGAGCATACCATACTTGATATAATGTATAATAAAGCATATGCATATACACAGTACAATTAGGTAGTAACATTTGAATGTTATTGTCACACGGTAAGTTGTGTAGAGTGATATTGATTGAGACTCGAATGGCAACAAATATTAAAGAATATAAAGGTATTGATAGTTATGAGGGGTATTGTAGGTATCAATATGAAGTATATATTAGAGACGAAGCCAATATATTGAGTGGTTTATAGTATATACTAGTATAGTTATAATTTATATCTGTAATGAGTTGACCTAATAAAACTTATATTAAAAGCTGTGAGTGTGATATATGGTTTGTAGGTTATCAAAAATAATAATAATTTCTCGATTTTGCTTCAAGCCCAAAGAGTTAGAATTAAGTTACATGAATTGAAAGCACTAGGTCTTGTGATTTGCAAGAGAGCGAATGTTTGGTAGTGGGTTGACTGGGGCAATTCTTACATAGTCCATGTGGCTATCTTACTTGATCCTAAAATTTCTTAAATGTTTCTTATTATCTATATGATAAAATAAAGAACACGTATAGCAATACAAATTTCTAAGTTTCTTAAGTTTCAAAGATTTATATATTAATCTTTTAAAGTATAATTGATTTGAGATTCTTCCATCGATTTAATAAATCAACTATTAAAATACGGTAATTTAATTATTTATACTTTCGTATTTACATAATTTTGACATATCGCTTAATTGTTATTGTAATATTATATAATTATTATATATTAAATTGAAACATTAAAATACAAAGCGTTGTCATTAATAATATTAGCTCCTCACTATGCTCGTTGTTAGGTAGACTATCTCTATAGGCTTAACCTATTTAACCAAGTAATATATTTATTAATTATTAATATTTTATTATTTATTATATTATATTTTATAATTATATTATTATTATTATTATATATATTATTTTATTATTATTATTATTATTATTATTATTCTTATTATATTATATACTTAAACGAAAAAGCTGTTATATCATCATTAATCCAAGGGCTTCTTCTCTAAAGTATATATATATATCTCTTAACTTCTTCGAAATTCCAATTTAACTATGATATTTCATGAAATATACTAGATTAAGATAAGAATAAATGTTATTATTTATAATTATTAATTATAATTATATATTAATTAATTATTATAATTTATTATAATTTATAATTATTATATATTTTTATTAATTATTATATATCACTTGTAGTATATATGATTACTACTTTATAATTCTTAACAAATTTATACAGATTATATTGCCTCATACATTATATAAGCCCACGCTTAGTTTATAGACTTTCTCTGAGGCTATAAAACCTTTCAGAAAAATGTATAGAGTGAAATATTTATTATTGAGAACTTAACAAACATTTTGACGTAATATTATTATTTATTTACTTATTTAATATTATTTAAAATTATTTAATAGGTGAATTAAGAGTAGCTTTAAAAACACTTAAACTAATAATTTTTTTTATTATATATATATATATATATATAATGATTAATAATTTTAATGTATGCAAATTTTTATATTATATATAAGTTTATATTATATTTTAATATTATTATATTATAATTATATGACAAACATTAATTGACGTAACATTTAAATTATTATTGTATTATATAACCTTTATAGAATTTAATATATCCCGTAATTTCTTGCGTACTCAAAATGAGTACGAAACGCCTCACCTAGTAAGTACTTTTTACCAAGTATATATATATATTTATATATATATTATAATTATAAATATAATTTATATATATATATAAATAATATATAATAATAATATATATATAAAGAAACCTTTAAATATAAAAAACTTTAATATATATATGAATATAATTTATAATATTAAATTATATTATATTATATTAATATATATATTATATATATATATAATATATATTATTCTTTAGGTATTTTATACTTAGTATGTAATCAAACTTGATATTTATTTAATTGAAAGAGTAAGTATTTTGAATTTGATTTTATTTTGCTTTTATAAAATCTTTAAGGATTAATTAAAACTATTAATTACCTATTATCATTTTTTTTTTATATATTATAAGCAAGATATATATTGAACATTCATTAAACGAAAAAATTATAGATATTAATTGTTAAGTCACTTGTAGATAAAAATATTTTGTGTAAGTTTTAAGTAGAATATAAATTGATGTAAGTTTCGTAATGTACATTTTAAATTGTGAGTGAGAGTATATACGAACAATAATCAGCTTGTCTACCAGGTTTAGTTATCAGGAACTTGGAGACATAGAGAAAGTGAGGTAAGTCGGATAATGAAAAATATTTATTTCCCACTTATACACCATTGAGAACTATTCTAATAATCAATCTGATAAATAGAGATATTAATAATATGATTGTATCTTTCATATGTATAATATAAATCTCAATTATTGTAAAACAATATTAAAAAATTGCTTTATAGAAATTATCCCCTCGGGAATTCATATCTTCGATTTGGATCTTAAAACTTGCAATATATATAACGATTTTCTTTTTCATTTTATTTATGCGATTTTTTTTATATGTATAAAGGATTTTTATTATATTTTTAAACCAGTAACGTTGATAAGATAGTTAAACCGTTATAGAATATAGTTTGAAAGGAAACTCAAATTATTACGCTTTGCTTTCAAAGAACTAGCTATCTGAGTGAGAAAGTATACGCCAATGAGTCTCTTGGAATAGTGATATAGTGATAAATGAATATGAAATGTATGAGTTAAGAAATATGGTTATTATTATAAAATTAATTGTATATGTGATATACTATTCTTATATTAATATAATTTTAAATTGATTTAAAATGAAGATAAATTTAAAACTATCCTAGAGGAGAGCTTACCTAATAGAATTTTCCCTACATATATATCAAACACTTATAATAATATAATATATTATAATAGTATATATAATATATAATATAATATAATATAATATAATATATAAATATATATAGTATATAATAATATAATTAAATATCATTAAATATATAAATAATTTAACACTGTTTATTATTGAAATTTTTTTATTTATTTAACAATTATTAATATAATATAATATATAGATAAAAAAAAATAAAAAATATAAAAAATATAAATAAAAAATAATATAGCAAATAATAAAATATATTAATATATTATATATATAATATTATAATATATAAATATATAATATATTATTAAATATATATATATATATATATATTAATATATTATATATTAATATATATATATTATAATATAATTATATATCTATTATATATATTATATTAATTAATATATATATCATATAATATATAATTATATATAACTATATAAATATATATTGATATATAAACAAAAAATCAACCACATATATTTAATAGTATAGTATTAGGTGAAAGTTTGGTTAACAGAATTTTTAAAGTTAAATAAATATAAAATAATAAGTAAAATTTACATAAATAATTCCATGTCCATTATTAAATAAAAATATAGTTACATGAAAGCTATAATATTAAATAATCAATAACAAACTGATATAATAAATTATAGATAAGGTCACAAGCTTTCGAACACTCACCAGATATACTTACGCTCTCCATCTATTCACAAGCTAAGAGGGTCTAAGTTTAATATGAGTGTGTGATACAAACTTGTGAAGCCTATATAATATGATTTTCTGAATATCAGTGTAAATTTATTTGAATTATTATATAAAAGTGTATAAACAATATATACTTTTCTTATACAATGTTTATTTTTATTTTATGAGTATAGTTTTAGCTGATAATGTTTAGTGGGAAATGCGAATGTATATATTTAAGTAATAATAATAATATTTCATTTTTATATTAATAATATTTTTTTTTTGTTTAATAAAAATATGATATAAACATTATATTATATTAATAATTTTATATATCTTGAATACAAATCACATACTATTTATATAATATATATATATATATATATATATATTATTAATATATATATAATATATAATATAATAAATAAATATTATAACTGCATATAACTCTATAGACTATTATATATATAATATTGTATATTATATATATAAATAATCTTTTATAGTCAAATTATATAAAAGCAATTAATGAAAAAAATAGCTTAAAAAAAGGCAAGTTTTATGTCTGCGATAGGGTATTTACAAGTTGTTACAGAGAATTAAATTAAACTTGTAAGAATATAAAGCTAATAAATAAAAATCAGAAAAATATATAAATTAATTAATTATAATTTATTAAATATTAATCATTAAATAATGAACATAAGGAAAAAGATATAAATAAATAAATAAAAAGTATCTTTTTATAATAAATTTGTTAACAATAATATCTGATATTATTATAATATATATATTAGATATATATATTATATATATATAATATATGATATATATATTATATATATATATAATAATATTAATATTATAAGTATATTATATATTAATATATATTATATAAGTATATATTTATAATATATATAACTATATATATATAGTTAATATATATATTAATATAATAATATGAATAGTAGCCTTGGCTAAAACTGCTAAACTGTAAACTATACGCGAGTCCTGCTTTTAAACCGACTCCGATCGAAAATCACCAGTACGCTATGCGATAGTAATTTAATTATCCGCATCCGAGGATAGTGAAAAAAGATTACTCTATTTCGCCGCTATCACCACTTACTAACTTCAATTATATATTACTATATATATAGTTAGTATACTTAGGTTAATTTTTAAGATACAATATAATATATATATATATATATATTTAACTTATTATATATTAATATTGATTATATGATGTATATAGATATATATATATATATATAAATAATATATATATTATTATATATATAAAATAGTTTAATAATATATATTTAATCCACATGTTAAAATGTTTATCATATAATTAATATGAACAAATTTGTTGCTAATAAATTAGTACAATATACTGTACTAATTATATATTATATCAATACTATAATGAGATATATATTACTATATATATATACATATATATAATATATATATATATATATATTATATATATATAGTATTTATATTATATTAATATAGACTATATATTATTCATTTGTTATTATATATAAATTAATATTGTATATATTATATAATATATATATATTCTTGTAAGTAGGCGTTATGAGCAATTTATTTTTAAGCACTTTCTACAAGAAGGAAGCAATATTGAAAAAGTTAATTAGTTTTTTCATTATTTTACAACGCCAAATATCATAACAGGTTTAACTGATACTTAAGATTTTTATCTTATTCGACTCGTAATTGAACAAGGTATCATAAGTGTAATAGAGATGTTAATTATCTTTATAGATTGAATCGACTGCTAACCAGATTCTAAGAATTGACCCGGACTGTGCCAGCTCTTGTATATATCAATGACACTCTGAACGACTCTTTGTGTATATTTATTTGCATTAATCGTATATGAACTATTTTATTCCACAATGATAAGTTTGAATATATTTAGATTTTGATATATCGGCTCTGAGCGCTGCACGGAGCCTGCGAAGCCACCAAGGCGTCCTTTGAGCGAGCCGGACCGGACTGGAGCTGTAGCCGGAGCGGTATGCGGAGTCGAAAATTTGGTAAGTAACCTGGACCGAGGTAGTGCGAGATATGGAGAGTTGAGATCGGACCAGTTTTAGGGACCGAGCCGAGCCGGAGTCAGAAGCCCATCAATAAAAAGAGCTCCCGCTACCCCGCATAATAACAAAGTTAAATAAATTATCAAATTTTATTACTAAGGTTGTCTATATACTATATATATAAATAGTATATAAAACATATAATATAATATTAATATAAATTTTATATATATTATATATTTATATATGTGATATATGCATTATATATATATATATAATTAAATTATATAAATAAATTACTATAAATTAGTGATATATAATACTCATATTATATATATAACTCTATATCTTTATAGATATATATATAACTATATATATATATATATAAAATAATATATATATTATATAGTATAATATATATATATTTACTATAATGATATCACTTATATAATATATAATATATATTATATACTATATATATATATATTATATATATTATAATATACATATATATCATATAAGTATATATATCTTAATAAATAAGGAGATCACCTCCTAAATTCTTATTTCAATTATTTAAATTATATATAAAATATTATACACTATATATAAAATATAATACTATTATATATTTATATATAATATATACTATATTCAGTATATATAATATTAATATAATATATTATATATATATATATATATTAATATTTAATTATAATATATACTATTATATTCTTTTTTTTCAGAAATTTGCTCATGTATATTTATTATTCAATAATAAAAAAGGTTCGTTACTTCTATAGATAACTTTAATTAATTAAGTAATACCTTAGAAAACCATGCAACTAAACCAAAAATCGTGAACAATTGATGTATTACTAATATATTATTCTCTTTGAAAATAAAAGTTTTGATATCATTTTCAATATGATTGTTGACATAATTATGTGGGAACCAGTCAGTTATCATCATGCACGAAAGGTGTATAATGTTACCTACTGACCAGTTACTTACTGTATTAGGTCACAATACATTCTATGGAACCTTGTAAATTTAGAGTCAAGAGATCAAGATGGGAAGTATCACTTTCTAAGGCTTCTAAAGGCTTCTGCAACTAAAAGATATATAGTCAGTAATATTATAGGCTGCCTATAGGTACTTCTTGAACTTTTCATCTCTCCTTCGACATCAGTGAACAAACAGAAACCTCGAGAATTATTAAAATAACAAATACTTAAACAAAACAATATTCAATCGGAAGACTTGACTGCAGGAAAATTTTTTATTAGAGAACGGATTTTAGTAAATCACAAATAAATTCCGTGAAAGACAAGATAAGAATGTTAACTTGAAAATAAATATTTTTGTCGACAATCTTTGTTAGAATCTTTCTCAGTAACTGAGATTGAATATTTAAAGATAGGAGTGCTCTTTATGAAACTAGGACTATTAAAATGAATAACACTTTCGAACAGAAATCTGGGTCGAGTCTGACTAGTTCAGCTGTATCAGGAATCTCCCTTGTAGAATTTTGAATCAGTATTGAAGAGATGAAGAGTCAAATTTGGGACAGATAACAGGGAAAAAATTTGCAGAGCATGCAGAAAGCAATTGAAAAAACTTAAAAGGACAATCTACTAGAGTAAAAACATTCAACCTATAAAATATCTTCTAGAAAAAATAAAAGGTAGAATTCCATAAGTCATAGATGGAATAATGAAACGACCGGAAATCAAAGTTAACAGTTAAAGAGCAAATCAAGTGCTATCACAAAATTTTGCAAGTGCGCTTGCATCAATACAGACTTTGCTAAAATTCAATGCTGAGAATGTTGAGAGCTATTTCTGCTATTAAAAAATAATAAAATTGGATCTAAGAACATCGTTAAAGGAGGATTTTATTGATTTGAAGTTTAGGTTTTAAAGAACAATGGTTTTGAATAAATTTATATTACATAATGGTCAGGTCTGTCATAGAGGAATAATATTTAATATTTTAGAGAAGAAAGCTGAATATATATAGTATATATAATATAGTATATATAGTATATATTAATATAATATATATAATATACTATAATATATATATATAACTATAAGATAAATTATTCATATATATAATATATATATATATATAATCTGTTTGAATAAAGAATAGTTATGTTCAGCTCATAGCTTCAACGAGAAGTATTTTAAACTTATTGATAATCTAAAAAATAAATTTTTATGCTTTAGAGAAAAAAATAATAAAATTATTATATTACGTAACTATAGGCTTCATCGTTCAAAGTAAGTTATATATATATTAAATAATAGAAGAAAGTAATGACTCCTTTTCTTTATTAGCTAATATTCTTATTTACCATCATAAATATGTTTTAGTTTTAAATTCTAAGTTAATAAAGATATCATAACCAACATTTAATTTCATCATACCCTCAAAATTTTGTATCAGAATTAATGATTTCAAATGCTGTTAATGTCAGATAGAAATTTCATAACTAAGTTTCGCGAAGGCCGGAGCCGGAGCGTGTGAGCCGGCAGCGGAAGTCGGAGCGAAACAATTTTAAACTTGCCGGACCGGAGTCGGAGCCGGTAATTTTAAAAGTGGATCCGTAGCCGAGCGGAGCGGGTAATTTATTAAAATGCTTGAGCCGAGCCGGTAGTCGTAGACGGATAAATTTTTAAATGCGAAAGCCCGGAGCTGGAGTCGGTAAGAAAATTTGGCGGCTCCGATCAGTCAGCCATCTCAGGGCCTAGCTTAAGCATTACAAACAATAATGCCTGGTACTCTTATAATATAAAATTCAAGACCGCTAGGATGACTTAAATTTACTTACAGAATTATCAAAACGAAATTTATAAATGAAATTTTCCTTTTGAGCTTCGTCAAGCGTACATGAATACATATCAGGTGCACATGCACTATATTTTACGTAAAGGGCGTAGTACCTCTTATATATATAATACATATAAAATAAATATATATATAAATACTATATATATATATATATATATATATATATTTTTATATATATTATATTAATTTATAAATATTAGATATTTAAATTTAATGATTCATTAGATTATATTTATATATACAATATGGCAGTATATATTATTATATATATATTAAATACTAAATATATAGTATATTTATTATATATTATATAGGTATATATAAGTATTTATATAATATATATATAATAATAATATATATATCCATTATGAAAAACGAAAACAAAAACAAAACTTTAGGTTAAAATTTAATTAATTAGATGTATATGTTACACAACCTAATATAGATGGAATGAACAAATCATATCGAACCAAACTAACCGGGGTTCCTCATTCTATGATGATCCAAAATAAGGTAAGCAAATAGAAATGATATTTCAGTTGACCATATTAACAGTTGGCCACCTGCTATCTATATTATCCACTTGCATCTATTAATAATTGTACAAGGCGAAATATATGCATTTAATGATATATATATGATATATATTATATTATTTAGTTATTTATATATTATATATATTAATAATATATATATATAATATTATAAGTATAAAAATATATATATTACTTTATATATATCTATGTATATTTTTATATATATATCACGCAGCTACTTCGAAACATATTTAGATTTAGTGAATAAATTTATGCCTTTGAAAAATTTAATCACTATGTTTAAATTTATTCCAGAACACATAAGTATATTCTTGACATTTTTTAGCAATACTAATACACACAAATCTGTTAATTTTTTTACACAAAATTTAAAAGGATTTCTTCTATATGAGTAATTAAATATAAAATATCACTCACAACACACTCTGCTCCACATTACATCAAATGAAATATTCATAGAATAAAGAGTGTGTGCAAGATTTACTTTATGTTGGTAAGCTTATTAGGAGGCGGTAGGATAGTTGGTGAGTGTAGTGATAAGTAGTTTCATTATAATAGAGGCTATATATTAAAAATAACAAATTAAAACAGTATTATATGGCTTCACATTTCACTGAATTTGAAATAGTAGAGTAAGTAGATAGATATTATTTATATGATATTGACAAATCAAGACTACCATAACACAGCTTATAACTCCTTCAGCTTTCATTTCTGACTTATTCTCTGATCGTATGAAAACTTATTTTCATTTTATCACAGTTACATGACATTGATGACAATTCTACTTTAGAATTAATTAAATATATAAGTAAACATTACTCTATAGCTTCTTCGTCTCTTCTCTCTCTCTCTCTTCTCTCTCTTTCATACTCTCATCTATCTCTCACTACTATCTCCTCTTCACTCATCTCTCTCTGAATAATGAATAATACTTTATCTTATTTTATTCATATCATATACTGGATACATATAAACTACGAGAAAACCGAACTATAAAAAAGATTATGATGAAAAAATGAGAAGCTTATTGAATTAAAATATATGGAGAAACGCCCTAATATATATATAATAATATACTAATACATTATAATTCCTACTAATACATCTAATATCAATAATAAATATATATACCCGATTATATTGACTTCAGAGGAAAAAAATCGCTTTCGATATATTTTTATAGATTAAGATTAGATAAATAATTTAAACTAAAGATGAACAATATGTACAGACTTATATACATTACATTAGTATAGTGAATAGCACAGAGTATAAACAAGCATAAATATTGCCGACACAGAAATTCATGCACCGCACCGCACTGCCACCGCAGACATGAATAATTTGATCAGTGCTCATCCGCACCGCACATACAACGTGACATGCTGCCAACACCCTAGCAATCAACTCACTGTAGCCAGATCTTTCAAAAGTGAATTGTTAAATAATTTCGATATGACTGGAAATCACAAATACGAGAAGTAAGAGAAGAGATATATATATATACGCGTATATATATAATCAGAGATAAGAGAGAAGAATAATGAGAATAGATATAGATAAGTGAATAGAATAGATAGTGAGAGAGAAGAAGAGATAGTAAGATGAGAATAATAGAGAGAGAGAGTAAAAAGAATATAGAGTAAGAGAGAAAGAAGAAGAGAAGTAAAAGATATTACATAACAACATATAAATGAATAAAAATTATCAAGAATCATCTACAAACACAAATAAAAGGAAAAAATTCTCTTGAAAGAAATACAAAACTAATCTGAGCTTAAATAAATATATGACGAACTTGCTAAAAAAAAACTTATTGTTCTGTAACAGGATGAATGAATTTTCATAATACAATAGAAGATGCCTTCACGAAGCCCATGTCACAAAATCTTCAAGTTACTTATTAAACTCATTCACACCAAATAATTAGCTTTTTTATCCAATTCATAAAAAAGAAAGGAATAACAAGTACTCATATAACAAATCTACTTTATTTTTCCCACCTAATAATATATTAATCCAAGTATTCATTAATATATAGAGCAGCAGTAGACTACAAATACAACTAACGGGTCACATTACAATAATCATTTCCCAATTGACGGTACCAGCACCACCGACAGTTTATAAATTTTAATGAAATTTTAATTATTGCTTTTATATCAAATGTATAAATCATATATTAAATATATATATTGAATAGAAATAATATATTATAAAATAATATATATATATAATAATAATAATTATAAAATATATATATATATAAATTATATACTATTAATTAATAATATTATATATAAATATATATATACGCTTATATATTATAAGTATATATATATTATTAATTAATTATTATATAAAATATATATATTACTATATAAATAATTAAAAATAAATATACTATATTATATAATATATAATATAATAATAATAATAATAATATAATATATAATATAAATAATATAATAATATATATAATATTAATATAATTCTAATATTAATAATAATATATATATTAATATATTATATATATAAATTTAATATATATAATATAATTAAATATATATAATATATAGTATAAATACTATTAATAAATATAACTATAAGTACTCATATATATCATATATATTCTGCGGCCACACGACGGACCTGATTTTAGTCGATGTGGCAATACCACTAATACCTCTCTTGCCTTTTTTT
>JABUQX010090112.1:15000-36350 GCA_015478945.1 Trachelipus rathkii | reverse complement strand
ATATTTAATTATTTATATATATATATAATTTTTTTAAATAAAGAAAGCCTTGTTTAAAAAAATATTTACTTATTTCTTTGGCCTTTTCTTTTCAACCCCACTTGGCTGGTTTATTTAACATTCTCTGAAATAACATTGTGAAGCATTTATTTAAATTAGGTCGAAAAAAACTAAAAAGCTTTAAAAAAACAGAGGGGTATATCTCATGGCCTTGATTTTGAAAAAACTTTACCTATTGTGCCATGGTATCGGCAATATTAATATATCAATATATATATTATATATATTTATATATTATTAATTAGTATATACTATATATAATATATATAATATATATATATATTATAATGGAATTGCATATATTACATATATATATAATTATTATAAATATAATATTTAAATTCATCCAAAAGTATATTTGTGTAAATGAATCCAATTTCCACGTTTAAATTTTAAATGGAAAGAAGAAAAAAAAACAATTACTTAAAAATAATACTTTTTTTTTGTTTTATTAGTAAATATTGTGTTTTAACATTATTTTAAAATTTTATTCTTTTACCCCCAATTATGTTTGAATAGTTTCTATTTTCTTCTTGTTTTCCCTTTACCTAACATCTATTAAAAAGAAAAAAAAGTTTTTCCGGGGCGAAATTTTTTTATTATTATTTTTTTTTTTCAATTCTTAATAATTTTTCAAACCAGATATCCGGTAAGGGGGGGGACAATAAAAAAAAAAATATTGCAACCTTTAAAAATTGATTTTAAAATCCCGATCTTTAATATTTCCCTTTTAAAAACTTTTGGAATAGAATGTGTTAAAAAAACCAAAAATTATCTTATTTCTATTAATTTTAAATTTTCCTTTTCATTTGAAAAATCATTGTATAAAATTATTCTTTATTTTAAAAAATTTATTTTCTAAAATATATATAAAATTTTAAATTAAAAAACAATTTCAATAAGATTAGGGGACCAAAAAAAATTTAAGACCTCAAAAGGAATAAAAAACAATTTACCCGATTTTTTTTTTTTTTCGTTTTCTTTTTATTCCAAATCCACGTTAGCTGCCTAAAAAGGATTTAAACAATGATTAACAAAAAAAAAAAAAAAAACTGGGGATTTTTTTTTTTGGGGATTTTTGAGCATTTCTTTTATCTGGAAATTTTAGGTTAAGTTAAAAAATAGGGTAGTTAAGGTTAGAAAGAGTTTAAGTTTGATTAGGCTGTTAAGCTCAAAATAATGGGGGCCCAAAAAAACCAAAATGCCCAAAAAATTTATTTTCTTGGAAAAAAAATTTCCCATTTCTTTAAATTTTCACTTGAAAAAAAAACATAAAGTGAAACCTAATGGGGGAATTTTCGTCCAAACTTAAAAAAAACCCATTTTTTTTTTCAAAACAAAACAAAAATATCCTTTTCTACATAAATAAATGGAAAAAAAAAGGGAAAAACAATTGTTTATTGGACATTCAAAGTAGTTTCCAGTTTTAACTTTAAAAAAAAAATAGACAAAACTAAAACTTTACTTTACTTTACTAACTTAACTTTACTTACTTTACTTATTACTTACTATACTTTACTACCGTGAAAACGCAAAAAAACTTAAATATTCAAAGGGACCCCCGGGATTTTTTTAATTTTGTTTTATTTTTTATTTTTTTTTTTTGGGGACAGTTAATTTCCCCAAGTGAAAAAAAAAATCCAAATTGAAAAATATTTTCAAAAAAAAGTAAAATTCAATTTGCCGCAACCCCTGAAGCGCAATTTTCCCAATTAAAATTGCTTTAATAAAGTTTCTATTTAAAATTAATTAAAAATAAATAGATAATATAAAAATAAAATGAATAATAATAATTTTAATTATAAAATTTTAATGTAAAAAAAAATTTAATTAAAATTGATTAAATAAATTTAGCAATTAATTTTAATTAAAATTTAATAAATAATAAATAATAAATAAAAAAACTTAAGCTTAAGGAAAAAATACTTCTGGGGGAAATTCGGAGCTTGTAAAATTCCGCAGCACTAAAAAAAACTAACTACTTGGAAAAATTTAAAAAGGGAAACCCGCCTGTATTTTAAAAATTTACCGAAAAAAGAATCAAACTCTAAAAAATTCAACAAAAAGTGGGGGACTTCACCAATGCTTTGACCACTGGAAAAAAACAAATTATTTCTTTCCAAAAAAAAAGGGGGAAAAGGGAAAAAAAAACATTTGGACGTTTTTTCATTTTGGCCTCTTTATTAATTGTAAAGATAAAACCCCCCAAACCCTTTAAAAATTTTCCCTACCCTCTTAAACTCTCCTCTCTTCACCCTAATTTTTTCCCCTTCGCCTTATTTCCTCCTCCCCAAGCTTGAATGAAATTTTTTCCGAATTCCGCCGCAAAAACCTTTTCTTTACAAATCTCTCTTCCCCCTATTTTTTACAAATTAAGCTTCTTTAATAGTATTTTTTTCCTACTGTGTTGTTTTTTAAACTATTTTTTAAGATTCTTCCATTTGAAAACAAAGAATCTGTTCGTTGAGGGGAAGACTTCTGTTTCTGTTCCCTCAACACCCTTTCCCCATTCCCTTGTCTCTTTTTCCAAATCCATCAGGGGAGAAAAAAAAAGGGTAATTGTAGTTTTAATATCGGGGGGTACCTCCTTTTAAAAAAAACCAGGAAGCAATCTTTAAAGCTTCTTTAGTCTACCCTTTAATTGCCTTTTAACCTTTTCCCACTATTTTTAATATTTGTCGAATAAAAAAAGGGAAAAAGAAAGGGAAAAACGTTTCGTTCTTTACCAACCATTTGAAAAACAAACGGCTTCCACCGGGACGATTTAAAACGTTTTCAATTCAGGGGAAAACAAATATATAACGGGGACTTTTGCGCTCGATTTAATACCGTCTATATAAATAGGTTTAGGGGCTCTACTTTGTAGTTTTCTGTTTTTAAAATGAATGTCTCTTAATTTTGGCTGGGCTTGATGCACCGTATCTCTTTTTTAATTAATTATAAATATATTATAATATTATTTACTATTATTATATATAATAATTATTATTAAATTTATAATATATTATATTTAATTTATATATATTATTAAAGATTTATATAGTTTTACTATATATATTTATACTATATATAAATATAATATCAAAATATAATTTATATATTGATATATATAAATATTATTAGGGCTATAGTATATTATATATATATAATAATATTAAAATAATATAATATTTTAATATTCATAAATATATATAATATTTACTAAAATATATATATTATACTTATATAGAAAGAATATGAATACAAAACTATAATTTAATATAATTATAATATAATATATTAACTATAAATTATTTTATATATAATTTATATCTATATACCTATAAATATATTATTATTAGTGGACCTTTTCTGTTTTAGCTTGGGTCAGGTTTGATTTTTTCTTTTTTTTTTTTAATATATTGCTTTACCAAAATGATAACAACAATGGGAATTTCGAAAGTGAGTAAAACGGGGGACATGATAAAAAAAAAATATAATAGGACCAGTTACGTTTTACTTCTATTATATACTTGTAAAAATTTATTTTTTTTTAAATTTTTTTAACTAAAAAGATACCCCAAGGGTAAACCGCAAAGGATTGGCCAGAGTTTTCGGTCTCTCGCCTTCGGTGGAACGACAGAGGGGTGAGGAACGGATGCCCCCCTTGATCCCGGGGAGGGGTCTTGCCGGAACCCCCCCGCCTCTTTGGTATTTTGGGGTGTTCGCTGGTTTCCTCCGTCCCCCTTCCCCTAACGGGGTTATGTGAAAAAAAACCGCTCCCCCCCTCTGCCCCCGTCGGGCTCGAGGGCCCCCTAATTTTTTATTTTTTAATTTTTATTATTTTTTTCTTTATAAAACATATTTGTTATAAAGCTTTATGTTACCCGCTGATCTTTTCAAATATGTTAAATTGGTATTTGTTTTCTGGGTAAATTTCGCTGACTTTTGAGATTATTAATTTTTATTGATTTTTTTTTTTTTCTTTTTTTTTACAAAACAAAACAACCCTAGATTGTTTTTTTTTAATTTAGATATAAATATATTGACATTCGAACTTCAAAATATTAAAATTGTAAAATCTGTGTTTAAGGCTTTATAACGTTGAAAAATATTTCGTTTTATAAAATTAAAAATGAACAATAAAAATGAGCCTTAAAAAAATTATTTAAAAATACTTCGAATTTTTTGAAAATCATGCATGATCAAAGATATATATACTCTAGTATCCCGTAGAAGTATACCGTAGTTAAGCAAATAATATTAAATACAGAAAAACGTAATAAGTACAACCACGAAATTAAATACCATAAGTGGAAAAACAGGGGGAAAAAGGTCCATATTATATATATATATTATAGTATATTTATAATAATATATTATATATAATATATATATATTATATACTAATATATATTATAATTTAATATAATAATAGTATGATAAATTATATTATAATATATATAGTATAAATATATCAATATAAATATACTAATCATTTTATATTATATCAGGGGGGCGTATAAACATAGGGTAGTAGGGGTAAGTAGCTCCTAACCCAAATATTTCTTGGGAGGCTCTTTTTAATAAAATAAATTTAAAGGGGGCTTTTAAACTTAAACTTAAAATTATTTAAAAAAAATTTTATCATCTAAATTGGGATAAAATAAAAGAAGGAAAACGATTAATAAAATTAACAATAAACAAGATACTATGCCGAATAACGGTAAGAAAAATTGATTATAATTTGGGATATTTTTCCGTTTTTCCTAACCCCTGTTGTTATGGAGTGAAATTTTCATATACTATGCGTTACGTTAAAGGGGGAATTTCTTTCCATTCTCATTAAGTATTTTAAAATGGGTTGGGGGGCCAACCTTACATTACCCGTCCTGCCAGGGGGAACGTAAAAAGAAAAACCAATCGCTTAACACCTTAATATATATATATACTATTATTAATATATATATTATATCATCATATACTATATTATATATTATAATTATATAATATAAATTTAATATATTATATATAATAAATATTTTATTAAATTATATTACATTATATAATTATTAATTATATGATAAAATAATTATATATATATATTTATATATAAATATTATATATAATATAATAGTAATACTATTTATAATAAATAGTATATAATTATATATATAGTATTAATTTTATTATATTATATTCATATTATAAGTAGTTATTATAAATATAAATACTTCTATTATATATAATATATACATCATATATAATATATATACATAATTAATTAAATATATATAATAATTATTACTATATAAAATTATTATATTAATACTATTAATATAAAATTAATATTATAATTATATATGACATATATTATATAATTAAATATATAAATATTATAGAATAACTTTTAAATTAATATAATAATATTATTATTAGATTATTTATATATATATTTTACGGGGGACAAGTTTCTCCTTTACGTATCAAAAGACAACTTGTTTAATTCTTTTAGTATTTTACTTTATTTAGCTTATTTATTTTCTTGGTATTTAAATATATTGTTTATTACTATTTTGATTAATATTTATCTTTATATAATTAAAAACAATTAAAATAGTGCATAAGAATAAGTAGATTTTTATTGAAAAATACCCGCTTTGTATACAATTCTTATCTAATCGGAACAAAAACTTAATTTTAAAAAATCTATAAAGACCTAGCTTTAACTAAAATAGCTATTAAAAGTCAATGTTCGGAAAGATTCTCTATGTTTATTATTATTATTATATTATTATAATTATTATATTATTATTTATATTTTATATTATTGTTATTATTATTATTATAATTAATAATAATAATACCATAATAATATATAATAATAATAATAATAATAATAATAATAAGAATTAATAATAATTAATAATTAATAAATAATTATATAAATGAGTAATAATGAATAATAATTATTTAATAGTAATATATATAGTATACTATCTATATATATATATATATATATTATATCTATATATTATCAATAAATAATATATATATAATATATATTACTATAATTAGATATAATATTCACAATTATATAATATATATACAATATTATACTACTATAATATATATATATAATATTATATATATACCTATAGGTAATATATATATATATATACTATAATATATATAATATACTATTACTATATATATATTATATTACTTACTACATTATATATATATATAGTAGAAAAGTAGTATATATATATATATAATATACATATATAATACTAATATATATATATATAGTATATATATATATATATATATATATATACTATATATACACGATATATAATAATATATATACTATATAAATATATATAACAATATAATATATATTATAAAGCTGCCTACCCAATTATAATCTTCAAGTTACGCCACTATATATATATACTATATCATATATATATATTAATATATCATACTATATATATATATATATAATATATATATATATATATCATATATAATAATATAATATAAATATATAGTATATATAAAAATAAGGCACACAAAAAGTTAATTCAAGATCGTGATCAATTTAAAGAGCACATATTTAATTATTAATTATGATATTATATTATGATATTATTATTATTATTATTATTATTATTATTATATATTATTTTCTCTAGTCTATAATAGCCAAATGATGACAATAAATGCGAGTTTTTTACAATATAGTACTATTCAGCATACTATGAGAATTTTAATGCAATAAAATATTAAATCAATAGTAACATAAGAGAATACTTTTCAAATTATTTTTGAAGTTTTGATTTAAAATAATAATAATCAATAAATAATAAATTTTTTTTTTGAAAATATTCATACAATTTTTATTCACAAAAAAAAAAAAAAAAAAAAAAAAAAAAAAAAAAAAAAAAAAAATCCAAAGGGAGAAAATTTAATTATTGGGTGTTAATATAGTAAGTAATAAATGGTACCTTCTTCTTCTTCTTCATTATTATTATTATTGATAATTATTATAACTACATTAATTATTATTATTATTATTATTATTATTATTATTATTATTATTATTATTATTATTTTTATTATTTATTATTATTATTATTATGTATTATTATTTATTATTATTATTCCCATCGAGCGTATAGATAGCCATCCCCAGTACGCCAGCAACCAGAGCAAACGCCTACATTGTAAAAAAAATAGGTTAGTGATTGGACCATCCAAGCTTGTATTGAAATAAAAAAATATAATAAAGAGTAACACGCCCTCAAACTGACGACAACAACGTTCCCCTCGCAGTCTGCCTCGTGCAACTGAATAGGAAAGTCTCTTGAATTTTCTACCACACTAAAACGCACGTCTCGTCATACCATTTTCATATGAATGAGACGAGTGAAAACTAAGGACGCAAGTTACTATAGTTGTAAAAACATTTTGTTTTTTTCCCAAATAGTATATAATTTTACTATTTTATAGTTTTTCTTTTACTATTATTTAGTTCTAATTGCTTTAATAATAAGCCTTGAAATACCTTTGTTTCGCCTAATTGTACAATAAAAAATATACTTCTTGATGATTAATACCTGAGAGTTTTTAATATAATCTAAATGTTTTTTTAAAAATTATCCCTTATATTATAGATGTCAATTTTTGAAAAATTTGGAGCAAATTTTGAAATTTTTTCCCTACTCAACATTAACGAATAATAATAAAGTTCGTGTCTAATAGCTATTTAAAACCAGTTAGCTATACAGTACAATTATATATATATTTAATAATATATATATATATATATTATAATATATATGATATATAATATATATAATATATATATTATATATATATATAATATATAATTAAAAAAAATTAATGCAAAAGTAAAATAACATTTTGTAAAAGAAACAAAAATATAAAATCTTATAAATATTTTTTTTTTTTTAGAAAACCACGTTCATAGATTGTCTGGAATTAAGCTTGATAGAGGGCATTTTCAAAAACGATTTATTAATTATTATTTGTGTTATGTTTGTTTAGCTTTTATTTTAGAACATATTTAAAACAAGAAGATTATTTTGTAGTAAGGAAAAGGTAAAAAACGGCGGAAACTGCCTTTCTCTTTGTTCAATTCATAAAACAATCGCGTTCAATAGTAATAATTTTGACTATTTGTATATTCCCATATATATATATACTATATACTATATATATATATATATATATATACTATATATATATATATATATATATATATATATATATATATAGTATATATAATATATTATATATATATATATATATATATATATATATATAACACCGAGTATATGGTATGAACCCCCAAAGACTCCACTTTCGTTTTCTGAGTGGACAAACGTTATTCGGTGCCATGCCATGAAGACTTTGAGAATCAACTGTTCTAATAATTTCTTATACACTTTTCATTTCCGCTCGCCAATTTTCTTTTTTTTTAATTTATATTACTTTCTAGTTCATATCAAGGATTGGCTCCGTATATGAATGAAATTGTGAAGTTTTCTAGAAAATCAAAATGCATTTAAATCCCAAACTGATATAAGCTCTCCTCTCTCTCTCTCTCTCTCTCTCCTCTCTCTCTCTCTCTCTCTCTCTCTCTCTCTCGCTCTCTCTCTCTCCTCTCTCTCTCTCTCTCTCTCTCTCTCGTCTCTGAGAGAGAAATCAAAGTTCAGTTGCTCCAAGGCCATCATCCTAGCAATAATTAAATATTTTAGATTGTGCGGAATGCTATTCAAAATGAAAAGGGTAGAGTTCTCAGAATCAGTGTATAGGTGGAGTGACAAAAAAAAAAAAGAACAGTTATTCATATGTATTCTTTATGGTGGGTTTGCATAGAACAAAAAACATTTAAATACACCAAACTATTAATAGACTTAAAGGATAGGTGGTGGCTGTCTACAACTTCAATAGAGACACCAGAGAATAATTTAGAGAATAGGTTAAAAAGAAACGAATATGCACCAAAAGAGACAAGTCTGAAAATCGGAGCTTTACGCCATATTTTGTCGGAAAAAACTTTCGATATGTCCTGCCCAAACACAAAATATTCACCGAAATATCGAAGAGCAGAGGACCAAGGGAAGGGGTCAGAGAGAGGCAAAAATTCACCAGTTTAGCTATTCCCTAGGTCATTCTTAAAGTCTAAGAGATTATAAGATAAGTTTTAAATTTTCCCGTTTAAGAAAAACTCGAACAATGGAAAGGACAGAAGAAGTACGAGCAATAAGATGAAATTAGAAGGGTTGATTGAACCCCCTCCCTCCTCCCTCATCCCTCTTTCGGTACAGGATGAATCAGCGTACCTTTTCAGCAAGAGGGAATATATGAAGCTAATAAGCAGAGACTGAACATTTTACCAAGGTAGGGTGGAAGCACGGAAGCACAAGTTGTGAGAACCACAAAAGGAAGAGGGTCATCATGTCAGTACGATATTTAAATATTACATGACTCTGACTTCATCTTCTCAAAATATTGTAAAAAGCTTTTAGGTTCAACTCCACCTTAAAAAAATATCAATGTTAGACATAAATGAGTTAGATGAAGTGGAGAATGAGAGATAGAACCAGCATCGTGTAAAGTGAAATTAAAGTCAAAGGGTTGAATGAAGAATTCAGTTTAAGCAGGAGGTGAAGAGGTGAAGAGGTGAGCCATCAGTAGGAACAAAAGGGAAAAAGAGAGGAAGAAGTCAACTAGAGTTCATATTTGTTGCAAGGGATAAAAGAAAAGAAACATTACTATATTTTCTAATGAAAAACTGGAGCAAAAAAATAAAAAAAAATTTTTTGAGGTGATCTTGATATGTCAGGGTCGAATAGGTGGTCATGTCTGGTAAGAGTCGGAGGACTTCGTAGAAGAAAAAAAAAGTTTTGGAATGGATGAAAATAGATTTAACACAA
This sequence comes from Trachelipus rathkii, assembly GCA_015478945.1. NCBI lineage: Eukaryota > Metazoa > Arthropoda > Malacostraca > Isopoda > Trachelipodidae > Trachelipus > Trachelipus rathkii. Next base: position 26,340 of record JABUQX010090112.1, on the reverse strand, counting down.
TTGCAGAATAAAAAAAGTTTCAAGAGTTTACAGACAACGGTGATCCGTGTAAAAAATAGTCGCGCTTTTGTGACAAAAAAAAAAAACAAAAAAAAAAACGAGAAATGTCAAGGGCTAAACGAAGGTTCAACGGTTTTGATTGAAAGGAAAGAGAAAGAAAAAAATGGTTCGATACCAAAGTACCAAAGAGACAATTTTATTATATCCGAACACCCCAAGGAACTATTAAAGAAATGAGTCTGAACACACCGGAGTTCCATAATGACACCAACTTCACTTTTGAATGGATATCAACTTCAAAGTGATGATGATGATGGAGTAATCTTTGGATTCCGCCACCAAGGGGGCATATCCGAGGCTGCACTGTCTTTCACTATTTTAACATCTTATATAAAAAGAGTCTATAAAGTGGGGAACGCGGGGTGTAGAAATGAATTGGGGAGGGGTGCCTACTGGATGGGCCTATAAACAATAATACGGCTATTCTTTTTACATTCTCAATGTTCGCGAATTTAGTTCACACAAAAGATCAAGTCGAAATTAGAAAACCGTTTTTTAAAAGTATGAATATATATATATATATATATATTATATATTATATATATTATATACTACCACCTAGAAAATAAAAAAAATATTTTTTTAAAAATATATATATATATATATATATATATATATATATATATATATATATATATATATATATATATATATATATTATATATGTTAATATATATAAATATATATTATATATATATTAATATATATATATATATATATATATAATATATATATATATATATATATATATATATATAATATATATAATATATATATATAGGATAAAAGGAATTTTTAGGTGGTTTGGCCTAATTAAAATAAATTTAAATAAGCATTACTCCTAAAATAGGAAGCTGCAAAATAAATGAAGGAACGAAGTGGAGGGAAAAAAAAACGGACAGATTAGAGGAAAATATCATGAAATTGCACACCTTGTCCCATCCCTGAAATTTTTACAGGTAATTTGTCTGAAGGCGCTTCTAACTACATCGCATTTCGTAATACGACGTTCCTATCCATAACTAAATATTCAAAATGGCAACTCATATCCCTAATATCGTCGTCGCTGCTTGCGAAGTTTTATTTCTCTCCTCTCTCTCTCTCTTCTCCTGCTCTCTCTCTCTCTCTCTCTCTATATATATAAATATATCTATATTATAATATATATATATTATATCTATATATATATTATATATATAATATATATATATATATATATATATATATATATATATATATATATATATATATATATATATATATATATATAAGAAAGCAAGAGAAGATAAAAGAAAAAAGAGAGGAATTGAGTAATTAATTTATTTGGCGAATTAATTTATCAACTAAACTCGTCCCTTTACACAAGTGACGAGAGACCAACACACAAAGTCAACATCGCCCATTTTCTCGAAGCTCAAAGATAAGCTTTCATCACGTCTTATCGGGCGGGGAGAGAGAAAGGAATATTGTACAAACACGAACAAACGAACGAACGACAAGCTGGTCCAGTCTTTATGTAAACCATTAACGGTGATCAATAAAAGAACCACCAATATGGACCTTAAGCATTAATAATAATAATAATAATAAAAGATATTAATAAGAAATGAATTTAGCATTCGTTAAAAGTTTTTATTAAATAATTTACAATTACTTTAATAATTAATCATGGACGTCACATAAGAATACTTAAGTTAGAATACTTGTTCACACACACATATACTCATATATATATATATATCATATATGTATATATATATATATATATATATATATATATATATATATATGTACTCTCTAATATATATATATATATATATATATATATATATATATATATATCGTGGTTATTAATATTATGTTACACAATGTATGTAATAAGGTATTAAACTTTGAGGGTAATGGAGAACATGGAGAACAATGGGACGAAGTTGTATTCAGAAAACTCGAGAATATTCAAGAAAAAAGATTCTCAGCAAAGTTGATAAATAACCTATATGTTGCATACGGGTGAAAACATCTTAATTAACTACTAAATACATTAACTTCTTAATATAAGAATTAGCCGAAACTCATAGGTTTCTTCCTTTCAAAGCTTTATTTAAAGAAAACAAATTAAAATTAGACGAAGAAGCACTTCAATAGGCGAAGGGATCAACAGTAATAAAAAATCCATAAAAAGAAGCTACAGGAGAATAAATTAATGAGCGAATACTTTTGAAATAACCCAAATTACAAGTAACAAAATACTGTTGTTGTTGTTGTTGTTGTTGTTGTCGTGTTTATATGTTAAGTTTTAGATTTAGATTTTACGTAATTCTAAAAAATAAAAAATTAAAAAAAATATTTAAAAAAAATTAAAAAATTCTTGTTTTTTCAAACTGAACGATTAACAAGAAGTAAATTATGATAAAATTTAAATATTTAATATACTCATATATATATATATATATATATATATATATATATATATATATATATATATATATATATACATATATGTATATATATATATATATATATATATATATATATATATATATATATATATATATATATATATATATATATATATATATATATATATATATATTCTTTACCCACCCCAATGAAATAAATAGACACAAAACTATATTCCATTGTCAAATTGGAGGATCGTCGCACCATTGTTTGACAAATGAATATTTTTTTTTTTTTTAAAAAAAAGACAACAATCGTCACAAAAATAAAAGAAAATCAAATAATTTACAGAAGAAATTAACGATAGTGTTACAGGAAAAAAAATATAAATAAGCAAATAAAACGAAAGACCCGTCTGTGAAGATCAACTTTAGCAAACTACTTTTCGAATCTCTCGAAAGAAAGAAAAAGAAAAAGAAAGAAAGAAAAATATCAAGAAAAACCAAAGAAAAAACAGTTAAAAACCGTTGAAGATAAGCTTTAGTCGCCGAATTTGGCAAAATAAGAAATGGCAATCCTTTCCTATTATTATTATTATTATTATTATTATTATTATTATTATTATTATTATTATTATTATTATTATTATTATTATTATTAGTAGTAGTAAGTAGTAGTAGTAGTAGTAGGTGAATGAATGAAAAGGGACAAAACAATTGAAAAGCAAATAAATTTACTTTCAAATAAATGAAACATCGAGTCGAGTCGTAATAATTTATTCCATTATTAATCAATTCTCTCTCTCACTTTCATATATATATATATATATATATATATATATATATATATATATATCTATAGATATATATATATATATATTTATTTATTTTCTGTGATATATATAAATTTTTTTATATATATAGGTACTATATATATATATAAAGTTTCAGTTGGAAATAGGCCAGGAGCCCCACAACCGCAAGATACGCAAACAAAAAAAACCAATATGAGTCAGGATAAACTACAATATATATATATATATATATATATATATACTACATATATATATATATATATATATATATATATATATATATATATATATATACATATATATATTATATATATATATATATATATATATATATATATATATATATATATATATATATATATATATATATATATATATATATTAATATAACATATGTATGTCTGTCTTTATATATATATATATATATATATATATATATATATATATATATATATATACTACTATATATATATATAAAAAAAACAAGGCTTAAATAAATATATATATATATATATATATATGCTACCTTATATATATATATATATATATATAAATATATATATATATATATATTAACTATATATATATATATAGCATCAAAGGTTACTACATTAATAATACAATAATAATAATACAAATAATAATAATATAATAATAATATTAGCTCTCAAGAAAATTCTCTCTCTCTCTCTCTCTCTCTCTCTCTCTCTCTCTCTCTCTCTCTCTCTCTCTCTCTCTCTCTCTCTCTCGTTAGTACATTGGAAGACTCAGAAACATTTCAAACGTAAAAGGGTTAATCAGGCTTTAAAGGAATAGGTTTTCATTCCATTTCAAATAGAGAACAAAAAAATTCCATTTTACCTTATAGTAAGACAGTAAACTTTCTTCACTAATGTAGGAATCAAAAGCAGTATAACATATACATATACATATTAAAATTTACAACTTTACATATTAATTATATATATATATATATATATATATATATATATATATATATATATATATATATATATATATATATATATATATATATATATATATATATATATATATATATATATATATATATATATATATATATATAAGGTAGTTATCTTTATTATCTGTGCGTGAGAATCGTGCATAGCGTGTCACGAATAGCGAGCAATTCCGTCAAAACCCCCCGACATAAATCGTCGAATCTCACGAGGCTTCATTCACGTACACAAAGTCCAAAGGCTGCAAAGAACAAGCAAACATTAAAGCATAAATCAAAGTTTTCCTTCGTAGTGCCATTCCAGCCCCCCTCCCCCTATTAATCGCTTATCCCTCATTTTTTTTTTCTTCCCCTTCTCTCCTTTTTCCCCCCCAATACGACTCGCATTTCAAATGGCAAACTAACAATGTTATAATATACCTTATGCAGACTTCAGACTTCATTTCCCACGCACACAAAATAAAAATATATATATATAAAAAAAAGGAAAACAAAAGAAAAAAAAACAGAACTTTGGGGATTACTTGTTCATGCGTTCTTTAAAAGCGCGCGTGCGTGAGTGGGTGTTGCGAGCACGAGCATCAGACGAATAGGGTTCGACTCTGGAAACAAAAGATGCAGCGAACTAGAGTTAATATGAAGAAACTTTATAATAAGGTAAGTCATAAATCATAAAAGAAAAAAAAAAAACGCGGCCTTTAATCCCGTCTTCTTCGATGATAATAAATCATCAAACTTCGATAAATCATAAACAATATAAATAAAAGTATTAAAACAGGTAAATAAAGAAGGAAAAAAAATTGGCAAACCAAAATACATAAATTAAAAAGGAGCAAAACATCCACAATAAAATAAGAATTTCTTACGTTCCCACTTTAACAATGATTACATTAACTATGAATTATTATTATTATTATTATTATTATTATTATTATTATTATTATTATTATTATTATTATTATTATTATTATTATTATTATTATTATTATTATTATTATTATTATTATTTGGAAGAAAAAAGAAAAGTAGTAGTAGTAGTAGTAGTAGTAGTAGTAGTAGTAGTAGTTTGATGTTGTTGTTGTTGCTGTTGTTGTAGTAGTAGTAGTAGTAGTAGTAGTAGTAGTAGTAGTAGTAGTAGTAGTAGTAGTAGTAGTAGTAGTAGTTTGAATGGGTAAAGTACAATATAAGTATTAAGCGTGAAAGTTTGTTATGAATATTTGTAAGAAAGAGCAGAGTAATTAATTAATGCGCTAACTGTACTCAATCGTACTAGAATATTTCTGAGACTTATTAAACCCAGAAGGAAATTAGACTCGAATATGCTTACGAAGAGCTCTTTCTTCTTTAATCATCTTTTCTTTCCTTCTTGTCATCTTTTTCTCCTTTTTTTTTTCCTTTTAGAAGGAAAATACATAATAAATGTCTAATAAGAAGGGCGTTGAATCGAAGCAGTGAAGAGGAAAAGTACGTTTTTGCGCATGTATATGTAAATAATACGTAATTAAATGCTCATTTAGAATAATCATTAACAGTAGTAAACTATCTAAAACTATTAAAAACACACACACACACACTTTGTACACACACACACACATATATATATATATATAATATATATACCATATATATATATATATATATATATATATATATATATATATATATATATAATATATATATATATATATATATATATATATATATATATCCTATATATATATATATATATATATTAATGATGCACGTGTCAATATTTTATCGATATCGATTACTTAGATTTGATTACCTAAAACATATGATCAAAATTAATTAAATCAATGGTGTAGTGGAAAATAAAATACAATAATAAAAGGTAATTTGAGTTTTCTTTCAAGGGAACCTTTGCGTGTTTTTCGTCACTTGCTATATAATCAATATCATTCAACTTTTATTCAATGATACGTTGTAGTACAGAAAGAAGATGCCGCAATATAATTTAAAGAAGATGCAGTTTTAACGGTTCACTCTTTGTTGGTAATACTTAAAGGAAAATTTGCAAAAAAATTTAGAATTGTCATAACCCATTTGATATAAATTGAACGGATTTAAATAATACGATCGAGGGGTATAATTTATTGCTCCTCCTTTTGACAACTTCTGTTTCTAGAAACTTACAATTTGAAAAATTCTTGTATCACATTTGAACACTGACTGAGGTTGGGGTTTGGAATCCTTGTCAAGAGACTGGTATAAAATAATTTACCCTTTTCTGTTAGAATTGACACAAAAACCTCTCTTTTTAGAACTAGAGACCCGAAACATATCATTCTCTAACAACATGACCCTTGGCCCTTGAATAAGGGACAATAATTTAAAACAATTACTTGGGCAAGTCTGTGTAAATTTTTCCGATACCTAAATTTTACAATTATGGCTTCTAGCTGATGGAAAATAGGAAAACAGTCCCAGTGAAGAAAATGGCTTTCAACATCAAATTTGAGTCCACTTGGCACAAAAAAGTTTTTGGAAAATGAGATTTCACTGGAGAGTGGGACAAATAGCGATGGATTACAAACAGTGGAAACTGAGGAAACGAATATTAAGACTAGGGTTCAGTAAGATCAGAGACTATGTGATCAAACTGGGGCGAGAATTTAGCATTCATGAGAACAGGTTAGTATTTCATATTCAGATTTGATAAACCATGAAGTGGGACGGGATATCGGGAGACGCGCAGGAAGCTGTGGTTGACAATTAACTTTTTGGAAGAACATTGATTGGATGCTCTGAAGATTTCTAGAAGAAGTTTGTGACAATTATGATCAGGTTCATGTTAGTTTTAAAATAAATCCCAATTGTTTGTGCTTAAGCATTTATGGCCGTGACAGGTATTGAATATTTTTCATGAAGTTCCCAGAGTTGTATAGTCCAGAAAAATCACTGTATATATATATATATATATATATATATATATATATATATATATATATATATATATATATATATATATATATATATATATATATATATATATACTATATATATATATATATATATATATATATATATATATATATATATATATATATATAGTAGAAAACCCCTACAAATATTCAAGTTTATAAAATTTATTAAAAGGACGTTTCGTGGACGTGACTGTCCACTTCATTCAGCTAATAAAATATGACAAAATTACATTAAAGTTTAAAAACAAAATATTACTTATTATTAAGAAATCTATAAACTTATGTAAAGATAATGTTAAAATATAATAAAATGGTGAAATTTTAATAAATTTTCATAAATATTTGATTTTCTTTAAATAAATTTTATAAGCTTAAAATTTGTGTTTTTCTACTATTACTTCTGAAACATGTTTAGTGTGTCCTACATTCAATATATATATATATATATATATATATATATATATATATATATATATATATATATATATATATATATATATATATATATATATATATATATATATATATATATATATATATATATATATATATATATATATATATATATATATGGTAGGTGACACTAAACGTGTCAGAAGTTATAGAAGGAAAAAAAACACAAATACTAAGTTTATAAAATTTATTAAAAGGACGTTTCGTGGACGTGACTGTCCACTTCATTCAGCTAATAAAATATGACTAAATTAAAAAAATATTACTTATTTTAAGAAATCTAAAATTTTGTAAAAAATAAATATGTTAAAAAATAATAAAATTTTTACAAAATTTTAGATTTCTTAAAATAAGTAATATTTTTTTTAATGTAATTTAGTCATCTATTAACTGAATGGACGAATAAATCCCACAGCCCTCTTTATAAATTTTTCTTATTATTTATTTTTTCTTCTCTGCCTATATATATTAGGTGTACCGGAACTGAAATTTTCAGTTCCGCCGGAACCGGAATTAGCCGGAATCACAAAAAAAATTCCGGCCGGAACCAGAATTTATGAACTTTCCTTTAACTATATAAAGAAATGTAAAAAAAAATATTTTATATAACTTTCACAAAATCTTATATTTAGTACAACGCCACTTCATGAACATATGGAAAATCATCATTGAAGAGAATATCTGGAAGTCCAAAAATTTTAATAGTAAAAGGGAGAGATAAGTGAGTTTTGAGGAGAGTTTCTCCCCAAAAAAGATTTGGCATATCAATGACCCCAAATCACAGAAAATAATGAATTTTATCACAATGAGTAACCAGCCATTCACAGTCACAGAAGAGAAGGGATTCATAGAACTTATTGACCATCTTCAACCAGAATATCTTATTCCTAGTAGAAAATATTTTGTAGAGAAAATGTTACCAACTTCATACAGGAAATTGAGATCAGCAGTATTCGAAAAGTTATCTAAGGCTGATCAGATATCATTTACTACAGATATATAGAGAGCTAAATAATTCAAACGACTCATTTATTTCTTTAACTGCACTCTGGCTTACCAGCGAGTTTGAAAAAATGGACTGTGTACTCCATTGCAAGTATTTCCCAGGTTCTCATTCTGGAATTAAAATCACTATGAGTTTTGAAATTACGATGAATAATTGAGAAATTCCTCCTAACATAATCCATTTGATCCTTCAAGATGGAGCATATAACATGAAACTTGGAACTGATTTAGCAGGATACACAAGATTTTCTTGTTTTATTCATAAACTTCAATTTATTAAAGATGCCTTATTTTCTCAGAGAACAGTGTGATTTAATTAAGAAATGTAGGAATATTTGTATACATTTCAATCATTCCAGTTTTTGAGCTGTAATTAACTTAAAAGAATACAAAGAGACTTGGATCCACATCTTACAAGCCCACTTATGCCAATTCAAGATGTTAATACAAGGTGGAATATCACATATTTGATTCTAGAAAATTGAATGTTTGAAAAGACCTCTGCAAGTTTATATTATAGAACAATCAATCATTTAAGCTTTGACTGCTAATAAATGGCAAATACTTGAAAAAATTCTAAGAGTTTTGCAACCATTTCTCATGGTTACAGAAACTATAAGGCAAAATCAATTATATCATCAATTATTCTACATATTTGAGCTCTCCAGCATATCTCTCAAACTCTGAGGATGACAGCAGAGAATAAAGAAGAAGGCATTAGAGTTTAGATTTATGAATAAAAGGAAGAGAAAGGATCAATAGACTTATATCAAAGATAATTGTTTTTAATACTGTGGTAGACCCAAGATCCTAACTTTTGTTTTTCCTAATGAAATACAAGACATTGGGTAGAGAGAAAATGAAGGATGGGAGAAGCATGCAAGTAGTGAAGGTGAAAGTGATGATGGCCAACGTGGTACAGAAGAAAGGTTCAGACGATGAGTCAGTTTAAGAAACTCTCATTATCTTAACTTAGATTTACCAAGTACCTCAAAATCATCAGGAGCATTAAAAAAAGAAATTACTGCAAAGTTACTTAGTTTTTATGTTTGAAGAAATTAGAAAGAGAGAGCGAGATCAAGTTTGTGTAAAGGAAAAAAAAAGAAGAAAAATCAGTGGCTCTTTAAATGGTGAAATTCTTAAAGAAATTGAAAATTGCACCAGAAAAGTAATTCTCAGAGGAAAGAAATTGCTTAATTGGTGGAAAAGTAGACAAAGCTGGCATTCCCAGTTATGAGAGGTACTAGCCGAAGCCATTACTCTCTTTCCAGTCTCTCATATCATTGAGAAAATATTTTCATTTTTCCAAAGAGGAAATTTTTTGAGGAAAACGTTTAATTATAAATCATTATGCAAAGTTTCTTTTTCTTTATTCAAAACATTAATAAGATCTTTTGCTTAGTAATTCGGTTTGAAAGGCCAACTTTCATCAATTTCAATGGTGGAACCAGGAAAAAAATGTCAAATTCGGCCAGGTCCAGTACACCCCATCTAATACATATATATATATATATATATATATATATATATATATATATATATATATATATATATATATAACATATATATATATATACTATATATATATATATATATATATATATATATATATATATATATATATATATATATATATAATATACCTATATATATATATGAGAGAGAGAAGAGAAATAAACATGTTTACCACCATTCAAAGATTTTTAAACCCAGATTCCAAGTTCTACGGTACGTAAAACGTGTCTCTTCCCCGTGTGGCGTTTCTCCACTTTTTTAAACTAAAGCATAAATTTCATGTTGCTTGAACCAATGTAAACGACACATTTCTACCACATTATCATTACAATAGGAATTTAATAAACCGTAAAGCTGACAACCTTGTTTCACACACACACACACCACACACACACACAACACACACCTCACACACATACATACACACTTACCACACCACACACACTCACACATATATATACCTTATATATATATATATATATATATATATATATATATGTATATATATACTATAACCTCTCTCTACCTCTATGTTATTACAATTGGTTCCAATGTTGGTACCTCTCCAATTTGCCATTTTCTGCATAAGATTAACACACATTGAAATCCTTTGTAAAGGAGGGTGTAAATAAAGATTAATCTTTGAAGTTAATTGTTTTTCATGATACAGGCAGTAGTAGTAATTCAAGTAGAGATTAATGTTTCGAGAGAAAATTTGTCCCAATTCACTTGGAGATTAATGTTTCGGAAAATTTCTGCCTCTCTCATCAAGTCTTGATAAAGTAAGTTTTCATTCTCCTTTCTAATTTATGTCATTCCCCAGCATTTTATTAACCTTACTCTGATTTTGCGCTTGGGGTTTCAGTCAGATACAAATACTGCAGCCTTCTTTTGAACCCATCAGAATATGATACATTCGAGCAAATAAGTGAATGGCAGTGAGTAAATTGAGAGAGAGAGAGAGAGAGAGAGAGAGAGAGAGAGAGAGAGAGAGAGAGAGAGAGAGAGAGAGAGAGAGAGAGAGAGAGAGAGAATGTACTATCTATAAGCAATTAAGAAAATAAGCTGATAAAATCGTCAGTCTGTCCTATAGTTTAAAAACACATCAATGAAAACCTAATCCCAACCACCTGTATATCAATGCCTAACGGTAAAAAAGACATATAAGG
>JABUQX010090112.1:0-10000 GCA_015478945.1 Trachelipus rathkii | reverse complement strand
CTGAGAATGTTCCTTTGTATGATGATACAAATTGCCCATGGAAGTTATATGTATTGGATCTCTATTTGTCGTCACAAGAGCGGAAGCTGATTCTAATTAAAGAATAGTCTGCTGATAGCGAACGTCCTACGTAAGAACTACTAATTGGCTATCACATAACTAATATTAGTGTATCTACTACTATATTAACCTCAATGTGTATACAAGTAATTAAGTAACTATAGTACTACCCAGATTTTATCTATTTATATGATGATATACAACGTATTGACATTATTCATATTATTAGTTCAAAAAGATAATAGTAAAAAAGAATATTATTTAAGTAGATTATGATTTGCACGTAATTTCTATGTAACACTGAGTAACATAATCTACACACTAATATTACAAGTTCCAGATTTATATGAGTTTGAGGAGGCACACTAAGCTATTATATTGAATATAGGTAGCCCCCCTACTTTATTAATTATATTAATAATATAATATTAATTATATATATATAGTAATAAATACTATTATATATTTAATATATATATATATATATATATATATATAATTTATAATTATAATATAATATATATATATTAATATATAATATATATTAATTTAATATATATAATTATAATAATATTTACATTAATTATATATATATATAATTATATATATTATTATATTATAATATATATTAAATTATATTATATATAATTAATATATATATATATATATATAATATTATATATATAATTTATATTAATATATATATTAATATAAATAATTAATATATATTATATATTAATTATATTATAATTTATATAATAATATTAAATATATTAATATATATAATTATTAATATATATTAATATATAACTATATATATTAAATATATTTAATACTGTATAAGTTATATAATATAATATGATATATATAATATATTTACCTCCGCCACAAATATATAAAGCGGGCCCATTCACCTTCAATAGCTTAAGGCCTCCTCCAAACCTAAAATCCGGCACTTATAATATATATATATAACTAATAATATTATATATATATATATATATATAATATATAGATATATTATATAATATATTATATATATAATATATATATATATATACGGGACGTTCTCAAACAGACTACTTTAAAAAGAAAAGCTTCCACGCACAAATAAACAAAAACAAACGTTCGGCAAAAAATAAACACAAAAACAAGGATACAATCTTATTCGTTAAATTAACCTCACAAGAATAAAGTCTTTAAAAACAACAATGCAATTCTAAGCTTCTCTAAGAACCATGATGATTGCTAACATCTATATAGCATAACGGAGGTTCAAGGGTCTATTTGAAAGAAGACTTTAATACCAAACTTAACCACTGTAAGGTTGTGGAAAACAACATATACGTAGTTGTAATAGGTTTTTGTCTCGAATACAAAAAATGAATACAGTCAACTAAAAAAATGAAAAAAATACAAATTAACAATAAGCCTGTACCCATCACAATTTTCATACAAAATCTCAAAATCGAAACACACCGACCAAATATCTATCTGCATAAATGTCAAAACAAAAAAGAATGCTTTCATTCAACTGCAATAAATGTTCAACGACAATGAATGATTGGAATGCTATCAACAATAATGTCAAATAAACAATTGAATGCTATCAACAATAGAGTAACGACAATTAAATTGCTATCAACCAAATATACCAACGAACAAGAATGGGAATGCGTAAACAACGTTATGCCATCCCAACGACAATATTTACCATGAACAATAAACTAACTACAATGAAGCTAAAACAATAAATGAAAAGCGGGGCAATAAACGCTTATCAACAAAAATAAAATGCCATCGACTTAAAATGCCATCAACAAACGCCATATACGATAAATACAACAAGAATGATAAACAATGCCAACGACAATGCCAATACTATCAAACACATCATGTCAAAACAATAATGCTAACAACAATATGGCCATCGACAAGAATCCATTAACAGTAAATGTCACGGACAACTGAATGTCATCGCTGAAAATAAAAACAGTCTCATTCATAAATATCTGAAAAACATAAACAATACGAGTGTGGATTTCATTATTAAGATAATAAAATACAACTACAATTTTCATTCCATATTTATATGTTCTTCAATTATATAAATCAATATAATATAATATATTATATATATAATATATATATATATATATATATAATATATATAATATATATATTATATATTATATAATAATTATATATATATATATATATATATACTATATATATATATATATATATATAGAGGAGAGAAGAAGAGAGAGAGAGAGAGAAGAGAGAAGAGAAGAGGAGAAGAGAAGAGAGAGAGAGAGAGAGAGAAGAAAGAAGCAAGAGATGCCTGCGTGTACGCAGATGAATTTTTTATGTGGCGAATCTGTAAAAGTTTAGAGATTGTGGGAAGATTGGCAACTCCATTTCGGTTATTTGATGGGTGGGAATTTAGAGTGAAATAATTTGGATGGTAATCAACGAAACAAAGTATCTGGGCTTAAAGATATATAAATTTGATTGAAAAAAGAAAATGGATGCTGCGGAACTGTTAGTAGAATAATAGATGGTAAGGAACGTGGCTGCAATTTAAATCTAATCTATAGCTTACTAGATCCTGCATGAGAGCATGCTGTTACCGAGCATTAGTATAAACTATGGTGAATAACCATTTGTAATCTAAAGCAATCTGTCATATAATAATCTAAAGGGCGTGTAGGTGTTAAGAATTGACTTAAAATGAAACAAAGGAATTTAGGATCTTGTGAATGAAAGAAAAGGCTAAATGAGAATAAATGAGGAATTAAGTGGTTTTCATATGGGAAATATGGATATAGTCAGTTTGTAAGAGATAATAGAGGTGAGTTTGGGAAGCGATCAGCTAAAGACCTAAGAAAAATGTTGATTCTCATAAAAGTGTTTGGAAAGAAAAGGAAGTGAATATTAGCAGAAGTGATAAGTAGAATTAGTGAATAAAAAACCGACCGTTTTTTATTAAAAAAAAAACATGTTTATTAAAAAAAAACATGATGAATAAAAAAATTGATTTCCTGTTTTTTTTGTTTTTTTTTTTTTAATAAAAGTTTCCTTACTTTAATGTTATTTTTCTTTATTTCATTAAATTTATTAACTAATCAAAAGAATTATAAACAGTTTTTTACCTATATATTTATACTGTAAAAATAAGCACATTAGAAATAAACATGAGTAAATAATAATAAAAAAATATGCCAAGTTTATTCAACATTACGCTTCTTACCTTTGAAGCGTAAAAACTGAAGAATGTACATGAAATAAATATGATCATATGAGAAATGAGTCGTATGACTATAATGTATATTTACTTACACAAATAAAGAATATTATATTAAGTACAATAAGTTAGTAACTAGTATGATAAGGCCTAACTAAAATTACTAAATTTCTAAAGAACCATCAAGGGCCTCATTAAATTCCTGTTCTATTGCTTTTGCATCTGAATCCTCAGACCTGTTTCCAAACATGGCCTCTACTGATAAATCGATTCCTCATTCCTCATATTTGCTATATTTTGTGGACAGAGGGAGGTCAGACTGACTCAAACTATGGACAGAGTTGTCTTTATATTTGTTTATCAGACCTTCAACTTGTCCTTACAGAGAAACCGAGCTGCCTGACTGAATAAACCTGTCTGATAGTTATGTGTTTCATGTTGATGAATATGAGACGTTTAACAACTCCAACTTTTACCATTAATTTGAAAAATACGGAAGGCTCTGCTCTCCGTCTCTGTCAATTTTCAATTATACTTATGATAATAGTTTTTTTCTGGATGTTCATTTGTGAGCCTGATCTTTTGTTGAATGATGATTGCATGTGCTGAGAAACACTCTCTCACATCACTGATGGCAGAAGGTCTAGAATTCGGTAGGCTACTTTGAGATCTTGCAATGCTTGACATAAACTTAATCCACCATTCGCAACGAAACATTGTTGGAAATGACCCCAGAGATTATATCCATACTTAAGAATCCCTCTGACTGGAAAAATTCATCAATTCTCCCATTACTTTATTTTCATCCTGTTCAATTGCTTGTATATTAATTAGTATTTGTATGCAATTGTTTTTATTAAAGTAAAAAAGTATATATACTGTACCTATTATATATATATATATAAATAGATATATTATATATAATATATATATATAATATAAATATAATTATATATATATATATATATATATATATAATATATATATATATATTGACCTTTATTGTCTTCACATTGAGCAATTTAAACATAATCAGATTTATCAGTGATAGGAACAGTGTCAACTGAAGGCTTATTTATTTGTGCTCTTTTTCTGCTTTGTTAGCATTTGCATTTCTTTTACTTTGCTTCTATTTCTTGTTTGCTGTACTCTTACTCTCTTTCTAATTTCCCAAGTATTTCATTTTTATGTCATCACTGCATTTTTTGCAATTCAGTATGTGTTGTTCTTTCCTTGAACATATTGGCCACCTCAGTGAAGGCACATTACAGGGAGTGCTCTTACTTTGATGTATGACTTCCTTAACATAAATAGAAATGGACAGGTCTTGTGTTCTCTTCCACTATTGTCCAAAAATTTTATGAATATATCAACTAAACCATTTATGATATAACTTTAAATATAATAATTAATATTATCCTGTAACACCGTTTCCTATAATAAACCAAGGAAATATAAATATAGTAGAATGTATGAAAATTTAAGAAAATCTAAAGAAAACAAAAGGAAAAAGAAAAACATTTATAAAAACAATAAAACAAAAAAAACAAAAAAAAGGCTCTTTCCAAAAAACACTAAAAAAAAACACGTTTTTAACAACTCTAGTAAAAATGATGCATGAATCGGAGTAAAATTGGTAGTTTGTGAGGCACATGGTGAGACCTTGGAGCAGGAATGAACCCTGCTAATACGAATGCCACAGCGCAGTCTGTCGCGTTTCTAAAGTCCTTGGGGGATTATTGGCTGGACGGCTCGTACTTAAAAGTTATGAGAGGCAAGTATGGGGACTTTCTTTTCGACTCAGTCATTTCTACTACCTAATTTCTTTCGTGCTTTGCACACCCGCCACCAGTTGGATCATGCGATATATATATATATATATATGTATATTATATATATATATATATAATATTAAATATATAATATATATATATATATATATATATATATATATATATTATATATATATAATAATAATATATATATATATAAAAAGCAATAAAGTTCATTTGTTTCCTCAATTAACACAACACATACTTAAAATCTGAAAAGCTTTAAAGCCAATAATAAATGAAAAAATAAATAAATAAATAAATAAATAAAAACTCCCTTAGACTCAAATTCTTGTTCTAAAAAAATTTGCGACTCTGGTTCTAGCTAGATAAACAAAAAAAAATTAGTAATAAAAATATAACTAATTACATTTACTAATAGTAAGAATAATCAATGTTTAAATCATAAAAATAAAATAATAATAATAATATATTTCAAGAAACCCATACCCAAATTACACATCTACGACACGTACTACTAAAAAATTATTACCTCCTTTCTAAATTTAAACATTTTCCTTTGATTTTTTAGTTTTTCTTTTTCTTTTCTATTTTTCCCAAAAGTTTGCGTTCATACCTTCTTCGGCAATATATATTTAACGATATAAATAAGACACTTGAACGTAAGTACAAAATCACTTTTACTAATAGTAGGAGCTAAACAATGTTTAAAGTACATCAAAATAAAATAACTACACTGACTTTCGTATTAATAACCATAAATAAAATAATAAATAATTTCAAGGATCCAAATACAGGCGGGAAGGAATTAACAAGTGGGTAGAAATGAACGTAGTTGGGAGGGGGTAAATAAAGAGAAAAAAAAATTATATAATTGGATGAAAACTTGTTGAAGAAAAATATAAAGAATTACATCCAGGCGGTTCCTTATATTACTAAGAAGCTCAAACCTTTTTTTTAGTTCAGAACTGTTACAGCCTTTTAAAAGACAGTATACAAATGCACCTCACTAATACTTTCATCTCTCCCAAATTAAACCAACTTAAAAAGCGTTCTTAGGGTATGCGCAAGTGAATGCAATTTACCTTCTCTGGATATTAACACTTTAGGAACTTGTCTACTTTCAGCTCCGACCACTGTTATATATGCATAATGCAAATGGAGAAACGTTGAGGTGACTTTGTGCCTGGCAGAGCAGCACAAAAATTTACTTATTAACATAAGACCGATGAATTTTATTAAGCTCCTTCAATCCAAAATGAGTTAAAAACAATTATTTTTCTATAAACAGCATTAGGTGAAAAGTTATTAATGCATACCTCATATTTCATGACCTTTATGAAAGAAAAGAATTATAAGTAACGTTCTAAAGTGATTTTAAGTCGTTAATGTATCAGATTTTTTATGAATCCACTCAATCAGTCAAAATCGAGATGTCGTCTAGTGGCTGAGAGCTGCACTCGTGAAGACTACCCCCCCCCCAACATCTCACAGTATCATTATCCAAATTTTTACCGAAACCAAGTTAATTAAGTAAGGTGCCTCGGAATGTCAGATGGACGAAAATTAGGAATATCTTCATAAAATATATATATATATTATATTATATATATATAATATAATATAATATATATATTATTATATTATATATATATATATATATATATAGATATATAATAGATATATATATATATATATTAATAATATATATAAATATATATATATATATTATAAATAATAATATATATAATATATATATATATAATAATAATATATATGATATATAAGATATTATATAATATATATATATAATATATATATATAATATATACTAATATATAACTTTCTTCTTTGGCAGCAAGAAGCATAAACTTCCACCACGAAAACACGACAAAAACAATATATCGAATTATTCGATCCCAACTTAACATTAAAATAAAAATATGAGAAAACATCCTGAACAATCTAAAAATGATGCACGTAATTTTGGAAGATAAATAATAATAATAATAATGAATAATATAATAATAATAATAATAAATAATAATTAAAATAATAATGAATAATAATAATAATAATTATCATTAATGTAATTACCAATATTTTTTTACAATGCTTATTCACTACTAATGATCATAACAAACATACCCCAAGCAACATAATTTGGCTCGAGACGTCGATTCAAAAATTCGCTAACATTTAAATTCTTGTTCAGATTTCGTTTCAAGAGCGATTTTTTTTAAACTTCATTCCTTGAAATCCCTAAGACTTGAAGAGTCTAAAACTGTATTGTATTCTATAAAGAAATTATAAACATATTTAAAATGATCATGAATAATATATATATATATATATATATATATATATATATTATATATAATATAATATATATTATATAGATATAATAATATATATATAATAATAGGTATATAGTATATCCTCTGTGTGTGTACGCCACCTGTACCTGTTTTTGAAAATGCATGTGTGTGCTGTGGGAATTTATTGTGTGGTGTGTGTTTAGCATGTTGTGTGTGTGTGTGTGTTGTGTGCAAAAATTGGCGATGATGAATTTAAAAATTAACTCTGTAGGAATGAAAAAATTATGGCAAAAGCTTTTCGGACTATATTCAGTTTTCCAACCAGAGGAAATCAGAAAATATTAAAAAAGTAACAAAACTAAAAAACGACTTGCTCCACACAACCTATTAAACCTTGCCTTAATCTCTTTCATCCTACTTGTGTGTATATATATATATATATATATATTAATAATATCTTATATATATTATATATATATATAATATATATATAATATAGTATATATAATATATAATAATATATATATATTATATAGATTATATATATATATATATAATAGATATATTTATATCGTATTCCATACTCGTATACATTTCTCTTCTCATGAAGCTGAAGTATTTTTGTCACATATTATTATCAAACAAAATAGTAGCAACGCGCCAAATATGAGAAGCAGTAAGCTTAGTTTCTCTGAATATTTATGTATAACTCTGTTTCCTCTACCACATGTGTCAATTGAAAAACGATGGAAAGTGTAAAAAAAATCATCAACAAAAAGCTGCTTACGGCAAAACACCGTATATTACAGTTAGAATTAGTAGTCATAAATTTAAACGTTTTTAAAAATTTTTAAAGGTCTTTGAAGCTTTTATTTCAATTCAGATTATTTTGACTCAAAACAGTTTTATTTTGATTTTGTCAAATGTGTTTGGATTCATGCAACCGATCGATATGAAATTGACAGGATAAGAAGACATGATCAATATATGATAATATATAAATATATATATATATTTATATATATATAATATATAATATATTATATATATATATATAATATATACTAATTTTATTATATAAAATATAAATATGTTTAAAAAATATAATAGAATATGTGTATAAACTGTGCTGTGACTACCGATGATATAGCCAACCACCTCACAACGTTCCATAAAAACCACGGCCGCCCAAGTTACCAGATCACAGACTTGTAATAATAATGAAAAAATAATTATGTTTAAGTTAGTCTAGTTAAGTTAGTTAAGGTAGGTTTAGGTAAGTTAGGTACCTCGGTAAGTCACAGTTACAGTACTCTACAAAATATGGCCGTATATATATATATAATATATATAATATATATATAGTATATATAGTATAGTAATATATATATATAGATATATATATATTAATATACTATATATATATATTATAGATAATATAATATATATATATATATAATATTCTATATATATATATATAATATATATATATATATATATATATATATATATATATATAATATATATATAAATATTATATATATAATAATTATAATTATAGTATATAATTTATATATATATAGATAGTATATATATATATATTATATAATATATATACTAGTATATATATTATATATTATGTGGGTGTGTATGTGTGGTGTAAAATGTGTGTTTTTGCGTTGTCCCGATAGCGACTAAAGATAGGAATGTTTTCGTGCCTCACGACAGTCTTAATTTGGGAAGCGATCCAGGCTTGAATTTAATGTATGTAATCTTTTAGTGTAATCGATTTTATGGACATCTTTTTCATTCAATTCTAATTCACGAAAACAAGTTTAATAAAATAAAATTAATAATAATAATAACAATAATAATAATAAATAATTAATAATCAATAGCATAATAATAATAATAATAATGAATATAATAATAATAAATGAAAACGATGTAACCGGAAAACAGACTCCAATTGCAATACTCAATAACGCACTCTGAAAACTAGTTAACACACCATGTTTATAAGAGCATCTTATATCAGTGATTTACTTTAGGTAACATAAAACATGTTTTAGACTTAGGGATGAATTGACATGATTTGTCGCTCATTATGTCCGCATTCTTCTGTTGATAAATCGAATTTTAGCCTCATCAATTCTATTTAATTTAGATATTTAATTATCATAGAACTGTTAAAGGCAAGCGCATTATCTTTCTTTAAACTAATAAGAAGAGTTTTACAAAGCTATTTTTTATAAGATTTATATTTCTAAAAATATGAAACAATGATCAGTTAAATATTATGTAGAAACTCAACATTAAAAATGCGTCATCACCATTAGTGTGATTCGTTGATTATTATAATATTAATTGACAGTGACCCTTATAAAAAATTACTTAGCCTGACTAGCAGGTTTTGGTGTTCAAACAAACAATTATCCAAGATTTTCAATCAAAAGGTATTTTCAAACCAGGAAATAGGTTGGGGTTTGTACAATGCCAGACTCCATGTTTGACAATAGTTCTCTACTTTATACTTTGAATAGCACGAAACAATTATCATAAAAATAAACTAAAGAGAGAAT
>JABUQX010090111.1:12500-19438 GCA_015478945.1 Trachelipus rathkii | reverse complement strand
AACAGACTACTGTTGATGAAATTGTGGCCCTGGGAATATCCATGGGATTGGAGATTGATAGTGCAGATGTTGAAGAATTGGTGGAGGATCATAGAACGGAACTCACAACACAGGAGCTACTCGAACTTCGTAAAGAGCAGGAAGCTGAAGCAATAAGAGAAATTTCATCAGACGAGGAAAAAGATGATGATTGGCCGGTTCCAAGTGCTGAAATTAAGGAATGGCTGTCCACTTGGGCAAAAATGCAGGTTTTCATCGAGAAATGGCACCCAAACATCGCTGTGGTTAATCAGCGTATAAATTCATTTGATGAAGATGTGTTTGAGCACTTTCGGAAAATTTTAAAAAACAGAACAAAACAAGCAACATTGGATAACATCTTTAAAAAAACGAGTGCTGGTGAATCGTCTGGAAATGCTGGTGAATCAGGACATCAATCATCAGAAGTGACTTTACCTGATGTCATAATGGAATGTGACTCCCCTTATCAACAATAGCCTAACCTCTTCAAAATATTAAAAACTCTTAACAACAATCCATGTTTTTTTCATCCAAAAGGTATGTAAATTTCTTTTTAAAATTTTATTTATGTAGGCCAACAGTATATTTACGGCATCACGACGAGTAAATCTTGTCATAATGATAAAACAATAACAAGTAGGCCTATAGTGGTTAATATGTAATTAAAATGTATTTGCAGTGATTTCAGAGATCGATTTTTGAGTAAAAAATTTTTTTTAAAGAATAGATGGCAAAATTTGGGGCTGTGAACGGATTAAACCATTTTTAGTTAATTTCTATGTCAAAAATTCTTTTGATATTCGCCCATTTTGATATTCATCCTCCCCTCAGGAACGGATCAATGACGAATATTGGAGATCCACTGTATTTAAATGTTTCGAGTGCAGCTATGAATGTAATCGGAAACCACACTTTAACTTGCACATGTTGTCACACAAAAAGAACCAAAGTGATATTAAAATCGGAATTAAATGTTAGAAACAAAATACAAGCCATCAAGACATTAGCCGTACCTGTCATCCTATACAGTTGTGTAGTGATAGATTGGTTCCAGGAAGACCTTAACAAAATTGATATAAAACACGAAAAATGCTAAATGCCCACAATGCTTTGACAGATTTTGTCTAGAATGTACACAGAACGCAGAGAAGGAGGCATGGGGTTGGTAGAGATAGATTACATATACAAAAGAGAAGTAATAGGAATGGGCCAATACCTGGAAAGCGTAGAAAATAAATTTCTCCAATAGGTGTATCAACACGGAAGTGGCAAGCCAACAACAACTTCGCTAACTAAAACGAAAACAGATCACATGAATATGAACATTAGAATAGAACAAGGTCAAAGGTGGGAAGAAAAATCGCAAAATGAAAAGACTAGAATGTTGAAAGATAAATTTGAAGCAGAGAGGAAGAAGAAACTTATAAACCAATGGATACAAAAAGCAATGGCAAAGGAATACAAGAAAATCATAGCTGAAAGTTATATGGATAAGGGTAAATCAATGGAGATATTCGGACGATTAAAAGCAGAAGAAAGTGATTATGGCCGCTCAAGACCGAACAATCAGAACAAGGTGACATAAAAAACATGTGGAAAAGGAGAACATCAGCTACAAATGTAGAGTGTGGTGACCAAGACACAGAATCTGTTCTCACATTTTAGCAGCATGTCAGACAGCTAAACAGACATCTATATACTGAAAGGCATAACACCATCGGCAGATTAATTTATCTTAAATTGTGCCAAAGGACAACATCAGGACAGAAGCGGCCAATTACTGGAAACATAATCCCCCAGAAGTAGAAAAAAACGAAGACATGATTCCGTTATCCCAACGGATGTAACAGTCACCCACAATAGACCGGACATCGTAGTCAAGGATAAGAGGGAAAAGAAGTGCTACATAATAGAGGTGGGAGTCCCAAATGACATCTTGGTGGCATTGAAAGGGAAAAGGAAATAAAATATCAAAGGCTCAAACAGGAAATTAGAAGAATATGGAACACCAATGATATCGTGGTGATTCCCATAGTAGTTGGAACACTGGGTGTAATAAAGAAGAGTCTTGTGAAACATCTGGAGAAGCTCCCAGTATCAATCCACACATTAGAACTGAGCTTAATGATTGTAAGAAAGAGCATTGCAATTTTACGAGTTGTGTTAGGATATGGTTGAAAAAAAAAAATTGGAATGTACTTACGGTCAAGGTTTGACCACGGACACCTAAGATTTATAGATCTATTATTAGCTCCTTAAAAGGGAAAAATTAAAAAAAAAAAAAAAACTAAATTTTGAAAAAAAAATGGTAAAAGATGAACAAAGTATTGAAGATTATGATATAGAATTAGGAGAAGGTGGAAGTGATGTTAATAGCAGTAGAAGCTCTGGGATCGACCATAGCTTATTTGGGAACCTTTCATGATAAATTCCTGTTGAAAATGACACAGGAGGTGAGTAAAGTAACTAAATTGAAAAGAGAGCAAAAAAATAGTTGGTGGTTTGGTTCTCTTCAATTCTGGTGCAGGGAAGAGTTTTTTTGATCGAAAAATTGAGAGGTGTCTCGATTCTATAGATGTGATGCATGGCGAACAAATAGCAGCTAGAGCTAGCCATGATGAGAAATAAATTGCCGAGGGATTGAAAACTCTATGCTGACCCTAATCTTTTCTGATTATATTTCCTAATTAGGGTTTGAAACTTAAATTATCTTTAGATTTTTATTGACAAGATAACTAGTTCTATAACATAAGTTAATAGCGCTCTCCTTTAGGACTTTATGGTTCAATATACAAAGTTATAATGTGCTCATTTGATCGTCTGTTGCATTTTTTAAGCATTAGGCTTACATTGTTATATATATAATCACTTACTTAGAAATAATAAAAATAATAATTTTGTATTTTTTCTTTTTAACCAAAGAAATATGAAATATGTTTCATAAAATAATACCCACCTTGAAGTGGTGAGGGTTTAGGTACTATTTTCTTTTCAAATGGTATCTACGAAACTATGTTCTTGCTTCCGTTTGTTCCCCTCCCACTCCCTATTTTGTTTAGTAACTTTTCTAGTTTAGGTATTGTATTTTCCCGTTTATCTTGATCCAATTCCCTTTCCTTGTAGCCAATATACTTAATTCATTATTTTGGGTTATCTTCCTCTTTGTAGATTTTATTTTATCGGTTGCGTTTTGCTTTTTTTGTTTGCATTTTTTTTACATATACCATTCTGTATGAATGTATGCCATTTTTTATTATCACGTGTGTGTTTGAGGGGGATTTCCCAAAGACTGGAAATATGTATAAAGTCACATCCCTAAACCATAACTCTTAAGTACTTGGCTTTACAGGAGTTCCCTGATCAAGTATATTTCTTTTAAAAAAGGCATTGATGTGAGGGTGTTCAGGTCAAAAGTTACGCTCACCCATCATCATCTGGTCAACAAAACACACATTTCCAGTACCTCGGGGAGAAAAAAAAAGTTTCCAGAAGATCATTGTTTCATTCTCACCCACCCCATTTTCTCCTCACCTTGAATCTGCACGCATCTCTCTTTCCTTCGTCATCAGGTGACCCTGTCACTCTCCTCAGATATCAATGGCACCTGCTGCCAAATTGGCCCATTACTAAAAGATAGAGGTGGACGTTGCTTCCTTCCCTATGGAAAAATGCTTCCGACGTCACTAGTTCTGTTGGAATAATCCGGACCACTCGAAAGCAATCGAGCCCAACCCTACTTCGGGCTTGGTATTTTTTTATTCGATCCATCTGGGGCACCAATAATAAGAACAACTCCGCCATTAATTGCGGTCTCACGGTTACAAACCCCATGGACTCGATACCCATATAACACGGGAGATATATATATATATATATATATATATATATATATATATATATATATATATACTATATATATATAATATATATATATATTATATAATATATAATATATATATATATTATATATATATAATTATATATATATATATCCCGCAAGGGGGTATTGATTCTTGTTACTGTGTTATACTATTGGTAAATAACCTGGAACATAGCATAGTGACAAGAACCAATATTGAGGGAATTTCGTGCATCCCTCCGGCCCCAACACTAGCATGTGCATTTATCACATATGAATTCATTTAGTCTTCTTTCTCTCCCTTCATTCTTCGAAATATCTATTTCTTTCAATCCTCCTCCATCGCAGTTTTTATCAATATTTTTTTTAAACTCTCTCCCCAGTCTCTCTGCATACTTTGAAAGAGGTTGTCCTCCCGTGTTTCCTGTCACAACCCCTTTGCGCATGGGTCTTCAGCTCACCTCACACTTCTTCCCAGTTGATAAGGGTACAGGATAAAAACTGATCCTTTTCGCCTTTGACCGCCGCTAATTGTAGGGGACCCGAGCCTCGCTTAACCAGTGTAGGAGGCTGTCCTGCACTTTAGTATATAATCTTGGGCTCCACGTGAAATTCTTTAGGTTTCATGTGGTTCATGGATGGGAACCCGCTTGAAGTTTCGGGAGGATGTTCCTAGGCCACATCCTCAGCCTACCCTACGGAGTGGGGTCCGGGAAGTTGTATTGGTCTCTGGCCTGTGACCTGATATGGGGAGAAAGGCTACCCTTCCTTATTAAATATACGCCGTTCAAACACATTCTCTGTTATTTACTTTTATGTGTCATTTGTTTTATTTTTATGCCTGATCCTCTATTGAGTAGAAGTTTGTGGTTTACTTTTCATGAAACTGGCTATTAATGATAAGTTATTAAACCAAGGCGAACACAACTACCATCTGTCGGGTTCTTAGCCTGACCCCACCTTGGTCCTTCCTACTCCTAGACCAGGTATTTCCTCTATAATTCCTTCTACTACACCTGAAAGTCCTCTGCATAACCCCAGCGATTCGTCGCCTGGTATGCCCTCGTCACCCCAGGTGCCCAAACGGTCGTATGTCTTGTTCTTTGGTTGTACTTGCACCATGGCCAGGGGGATGTTCTCCAAAGACAAAATATTCACCACTTTTTAGTGTGGAGTGGAGTTAAACGTTCACAAGTTATAATTGTAGGAGAGATAGGTCAATTTAGCGGCTGGCTCAGACGACACGCGGTTCCTCTTTTTACTGTGAATCCAAAAGAAAGTGCTAAAGATGCAATTGTGTAGCCGTAGACGTGACTGGGGCGCCTAAGATGCGGATGTCCACCTGCAATATCACAGATTCCTCTTAAACCTCTCCACCACAAAACAAAGGCTTGATCTTGTTTTTTTCTTCCCCAAATCCTTCCCAAAGAAACCTCCTAGAAAATAATCCTTGTTTATCTCTGTAATCGGCAAAATGCTTCACAACCTCCAAATTCATGTAATTTACAAATAAAGCTCATCGCATCCAAATAGCTGCACAGGTTCCAACGAGCTTTCCTGTGAACATGGATGAAGTACATCAGCAGCCAGGTGAATAGGTCCTGTTCCGAAATTCTTCCTTGAACTTTGTTATAATCTTTTTCTCTTCTGCATTCTGAAGTGGTGATGAAGGTAATTGATATTAAAAAAATATAAGTTATATAATGCATAATATAATATATATATATATATATATATATATATAATATATATATAATATATATATATATATATAATAGATATTAGTATAATATATTATATATATATATATATATATATATATATATGGTGGTGATGCGAGTCATGAAATGACCTCTATAATAGCACGCAATATTAATAAACAAAATAAAATTGACCTCTATTAATACCAAGCAGTATTAATTAAACAAAATAAAAATACGCACGTGTAATTTATAAAAACTTTTTGTTCAAAAAATTTAACGAAAATATTAGATACAATACTTTGTTTTCGTTCTTCTAACCGCCATTACCTTACGCAAGCAAGCGGATTTTGTGTTTTATAATTGAAATATTTTATGAAAAAACATTTGTAATAATTTCCTTATTGAAAACATTTTATTCTTTTTATGCGGGGTGAGGCAGTGGCCCAAAATATTAATATATTAGTATAAATTAAAATAATTAGTGGCCATGTAGGCCTTAGGAGCCCCAGGTGGAAGTGACTTGTAGCAATTTCATATATTTTTTACCATCTTTCTTAGTTAGTATACCATGGTAGAAAGCTTTGGTTAGACCATAAACCAAAAGCTAATTCCTCCTCAAGGGTTCTAGTAAGCGAACCTACGGCAAATTTCTTAAATTTTACTATTGTATATACTTTACAAATGCAAGTAGGCCGATGTAGGCCACTTGTTTAATATTCCCAATTTAACTTTTTTATTTATTTATTTTTTGTTTTGTTTCCTTTCCATTTTTTATCATTATTTATATATTATTATATATTGTTTTATCGTATTATTTTATTGCATATTTTTCTTTTACCCAGGAATATCTGGGGTTCAAGCTACAGGCTACATTCTTGTCAAAAACTGCAATTATATGCTCAACTGGCTTCTGTGTTTAACATCCTTACAAAAGAAGTTCTGTCTGACTAACAATTACTACAGCAGAGCATCAATATATATATATATATATATATATATATATATATATATTAGATATATATATATTTATTATAGAAGTATATATATTTTATTATAGATATATATATATATATATATATATATATATATATATATATATATATATATATATATATATATATATATTTTTTTTTATTTTGTTTTTGAATTAATTTAGCAGCTGAAAATTGATGATAGGAAATAATACTTTTGTTTTTAATATATCAAATTAATATTGAGGAAATGAAGTTTAATTTATTATAAAATAGCATTAATAATAATTAAAATTCATAGAAAATAATGATAATAAAAAAAAATTCAAGTAAACAATTAAAGAAATTATTTTTTTTATCCCATTTCACGTTTCTTTTGTTTAC
>JABUQX010090111.1:0-7500 GCA_015478945.1 Trachelipus rathkii | reverse complement strand
TAAGCCTATCTAGACTGTCCCCATCAACCAATAATAATATATTGAATAATATTAAAAATAATAAAATTAAGAACCATTGACCCCTCTAGAATTCCCAGTCAACTCATAATAAATAAGAATAATATTTAGGAAGCGATCTCTTTTAGACTGTCCCAGTCAACCAATAAAAATTAATAATTAAGATAGCCGCATTGGCCCTTCTAGAATTTCCCAGCATATCAAATAAATATCAAATAATACATTTAGAAGCCGCATCGGCCTATCTTTAGACTAGTCCCAGTCAACCAATAATAATTAATAATTAAAAATAATATTTAGGAAGCGATTGACCCCCATCTAGAATGTCCCAGTCAATCATATAAATAAGGAATAATATTTAAGAAGCGCATGGTCCTTTTTAGACTGTCCCAGTCAACCAATAAAAATTAATAATTTAGAAAAGCTGCATTGGGCCCCTCTTAGAAGTCCAGTCAAACCCATAAAAATTAAGTTAAAAATAACATTATTTAAGAAGCCGCATGGGCCTATCTAAACAACTTCACGCATTTTATCCCAAAGCCAAAAATCTACCTCCTCGTTGCTTTACGTTGCGCCCTCTTCAGCATATATGTCTTTTTTAATAAGGGTGCTAAAATTGTAGACAATATTCAAATACTGGCCTAACATATCTATTATACGACATTATACAAAAAACAATAATATATAATTAATATATTTGTAAATAAAAATTTCAATTTTAACCGTAGCCCTAGCCTGGTTCAAAATCTTACAATGAAACAATGAAAACAGCAGCACTAAAGAGATGTTACAACTTACGCGTACAATGCCAAGAGTTTGTTGAAAATTGAAAAAAATATATTAAAAACTTCATAATATATATAGTTTTATTTTAATTTTTTTATTTCTATTGAAGTTAAATTACTTAAATTATTAAATATACAAAAAAATAAAAAATAATAAAAAAAATATATAAAAAAATCAAAAAAATCAATAAAATCAAAAAAATCATGATTTATTTATAAAAAATCAAGTAAAAAAATCAATTGGTTTTTTTAATTTGATTTTTTTCGTGCCATCCCTGTTTCACAAGGAAAATTTCATAAATTTTTTAGAAACCCTTAAAAATGGCAACACTAATGTCTGGTTTAGGAATGTCCGATAGTTAAAAACTATCGATGTACCGATAATCGATATTTTTAGAAAACGTCAAAAGCCATTCGATATTCGCGCAGAAAAACTATCGACAAAAATCGGCATATATATATTTCATTTCATTCTCACCACAGTCTAACAATATAGTCAACGCAAAGTGAAGAAAACCACCTTACGTGATTGTGCTTGTAGTGAGCGTATAGTAGAAAACCAACAAACGACACGAAAATCTGTTGCGAAGAAAACGCACTTTGAAAATAATTTATTATATTATTATATATTATATTATATTTTATATATATATATATATATATAATTATATATATTATATATAAATATATATATATATAGTATATATATATATATATATATATTATATATAATATATATATATATATATAGATAATTATAGATATATATATTATAGATATATATATATATAGTATAATATATATATATATATATATATATAATATATATATACTATACGACGTGTATAAATTTGGTTATTTTATTTATTTATTTTTTAATATATCGTTAAGAAATAATGTATTTATAATTTTCATTTATAAATTTCTTAAAAAAACATAAATATGAGAATAATAGGCTCCCAATACTATTTGGAACATTGTTTAGGACGAAAATATCAATGTATACGACGCCAGCCAAATTTTCATGAAACTCTATATGAAATTTTAAATGACGGCACCAAAAAAAACGATATCGTAAAAAAAAAAAACGTAAAATGAGCCTGAAAAAAATTATAAAGTCTCCAAATTTCATTTTCAAAGCCCATTTACCGTCAGATGCTTTTAAAAAAAAATAAAAAAATTTTATAGGCAATTTAAATCCCTTATGTTAAATGAAGTCAAAATAAATTAATTACATTTTTTACAAAATTGAGAGAGTTGTTTTGATAAATTCCTCAGTTAAAATGTTTTTTAGATTGTAACTCAAAATTATTGTATTTAATTGTTGACTATAAAATCGTGGCTTGGCAGGGAATTTAATAAATTTTATGATTGATAACAACAGGCAACATATTAAATGTTATTTTCTTACAATAAAAAATTACTAAATTCCCTGCTCAAAGGCCTAATGGGTCCGTTTTTATGAGAATCAAGTCTAGCATAGAAAATTGTCACCGAAATGCGCATATTTTTGACAACTTTAATAAATTCAAAAAAAAATTATATGTTGATAACATAAAAATCACAAGTTTTAACATATTTAAACAAAAAAAGTTTATTTGATGATGAATTCAATATTATTTTCGCCTGATGAAGGACAACGCGTTCATCGTACCCCAGATTCTGAAGCTTTTTTAGCTCGAAAAAAATATAATAGGTTAATTATGAATAAAAATTAATAACTTTTAGATTGGGCAAACAAGAATTATTGCACAAAAGCTGTTCCTAAGCATCAAACTAAACGAAAGAATGCCGACAAACGCACTAGCTGCTTTAAAAATAGGGTCCTAATAAAGGCTTTTGTTTACTAATTTAGTTTCAAAAAAATTCCGCATTATGACGTCATGTGTAAGGCATTATGGATGCCGATCCAGTTTTGCTTTGACATATATTAGATTTTTGCATCACATCTAAGTAATATAGTCAACGCAAGTAAAAAAAACCGCCTTACTGTAGAACGCGTATAGTAGAAACCAACGAACGAACAATTACGTTCAAGAAAAAACTACATATGAAACATAATCTATTATATTATGGTATATTATAATATATAATATATATATATATATATATATATAATTATATAATATAATATAATAATATATATATATATATAATATAAATATATATATATAGATATATATATATATATTAATATATAATATATATAATATATAATATACTGACTTTACACTTAATGTATTTATTTAATGTATTTATTTTTACTATATCGTTAAGAAAAATGTATTTTTTAATTTTCATTGAGAAAACGTTGGCTTTTCTAAAAAAAAAATATAAAATAATTAGGCCTCCCTTTTACAACTTTGAACATTTGTTATGAACAAATTTTGCAAATAGATCGAAGATAGCGCATTATTATGAACTATAAGAATCCTTCTCAAACGTTCTTGCAAAAAAACGATATCGTAAAAAAAAAAAAAAAAAAAAAAAGAAAAAAAAAACTTAAAATTAGCCTGGAAAAATTATGCTTAAAGTCTTTTAATTACATTTCTAAAGCTTTTTCCATCAGATGCTTAAAAAAAAAAAAAAATTATAGGCAATTTTATAGCAATGCTTTATGTTAAATGAAGCGTAATAAAGAATTCAATTTTGTAGTAAATTGAGAGAGTTGTTTTGATAAATTCCGCAGGCTGAATGCTTTTTAGATTGTAACTCAAAATTAGTCTTAATTGACTTTAAAATCGTGGCTTGGCAGGAATTACTAAAATTTTCTAGTTGATATAAGGCACTATATGAAAATTTCTTTTTGAAATAAAAAATTACTAAATGCCCTGCTCAAAGCCTAATGGGTCCGTTTTTATAAGAATCAAGTCTAGGCATGAGAAAATTGTCCAAATGCCAATATTTTCTGAAACTTTAATAAATTCAAAAAAATCAATGTGATAACATAAATCAAATCACGAGTTTAACAGTATTAAACTAAAAAATAAGTTTGAAATTTGAATGGTGATCAATATATTTTCGTCCATGATAGGGACAAGAGCGGACGAGACAGATCAGAGCACCAATTTTTTGACTGAAGCTTTTTAAGGCTCGAAAAAATAGAAATAGGATTAAAGTATTAATGGAAGAAAATATAACTTTAGATTGGGAGTCTAAACAAATTATGTGCACAATATTTATGAGTTATATCAAATTAACAAGAAAGAATTAATAAGAGAAAAAACCGAAGGAGCTTTCAAAATAGGGTCCTAATAAAGGGCTTTTGTTTACTAAATTAGTTCAAAAAACAACGACATACTACCGAACCTACATAGCACGGTCTCTAACAGCACACATCTTTACACGATATCTGGAGACCATATTTTTCAGAGAAAGAAACTATTAATAGTGAGATCGAATCTAAGCGAGCATATTCTCACCACAGACACGCCAGAGTGAAACCGATATCTCGTGGTCTGAAAGCAACCCGCAAGCTATTCGGAAGATCGGGAAATTGCCAGAAACTAATAGTATCCGACCACGCGTTATATAGTACACCTAAGTAGAGTATATATACCTATTATATATATAAATATATAGGAATATAGTATAAGTAGGAGTAGATTAGGAGAGTAAGTGACTAATAGAGAGATATGAGATACGATAGAGAAATATATAGTAAGATGAGTAATGAGTAATTAGCGCGAAGAAGGAGGTAGCCGGAGCGAAGAGAGAGAGAGAGAGAGGAGACCGAGAGAGAGAGAGAGAAGAGATGAGGAGAGAGAGAGAGAGAAGTAGTAGACAAGCATGACTCGGCGACGCAAAGTATGAGCATTGATGGAGAGATAGAGAGGATAATAAATAGAGAACTGATAGATCAAGTAACAGTACCCTATAGATGAAACTTATGAACATATACGTGTAGTATGTAAGTAAGAAAAATAGAAAAGAAAGTATCAGGTTGAAAAAGATCCGCTCAAGATGAGAGAAATAAGTCGACAGAGGATGAGAGCGAGAGAATACCTATACCATTGAGCAAGGACATGAGGTATATATTCAGCCAGACTGGAAAATAAAGGAAAAGAGGAGAGATATGAAGAGAGAAGATAGAGAGAGACTAGAGAGAGAGAAGAAGAGAAGAGAGATGAAAAGAGAGAGAAGAGAGAGAGAGAGAAGATTAGAGAAGAGTGAGAGTAAGAGGAGAGAGAGATAGATATACAGAGAGAGAGAGAAAGTAGAGAGAGAGAGATTAGGAGAAGAGAGAGAGAGAGCAGAGAAAAAAAAGAAAATTAATGAGAAATAGAACAGGATCAATAAAATAGAGCAAGAAGAAGTAATAGGAAGGAAAGATAATTTAGGAGAAATTTTTAGGAAAAAATAATAGTAAAATTTAGACATAGCGCATGTTAATGGAGAAAAGCCAGAGTGGCAGAAATTAATCTTAGTGAGAATAGTAATTAAGGAAGTACACCGCAATTTTATTTTAGCTTTGATAGAATATTAAAAGTAATTGAATAGGAAAATTGATCCAAATTAAAAATTGATTGAAAAATTAGCAGAGTTTACATAGATAAAGGAATTGGCTAGACATATTCAAGATATGAGTGATTAATATTTATTTTGCTATCAGACGAGATGTAGCGTGAGAGGAATGAGACTTGGATACCCGATACGTAATGCGAGAGCAGTACAGTATTGTGGTATAAGTAATCGCAAAATGATCTGCGCAAGATGAACGTACAGGAGAATGCTCTCGAATTACAATAGTAGAATAGAAAAGTGAATTAGAGATGGACACTTTACAAGAGAGCCCACGTGGTAGTATAGAAATCCAAGTAAATGAAGAATGAGCAAGAGGGTTGATCCAATGGGATTGGATATGAGTTGTAAGCAACTGTTATATATGGAAAAGATTCTGGAAAAGAGCGGTAGTATCAGTAAATGCAAAAGCACTAGTATTCTGATTTTATTAAAAGAACTTAATGACCTAGAACATGATGGTGACAAGTTAACAAAGGATCGGAAAACCACTATAATTGATATTGTGGATCTTATTTCATAGAAATGAGGTAAAGTAAGGAAGATTTGGTAAAAATTATGGTAGCCAGTAAGAGAATGTTGAAGAACTCTCTGTTATAATAAGTCTTTTGAAAAGATACGAGAGATAAAGGTCATAGTAGAGAATATAAGAATATTTTATGATAAGATTTAATTGTATGATGTAGATTTCGCCAGTATAGTTTTAGATAAGAGGTATGACAAAATGTCGAAACAGTTTTAGATAAGAGCTATGAAAAAATAGGAAGACCAAAAAGAGATTAGCAACAACTAAATCAAGGTTTTGTTCTTTCTCACCTGTATATTTTTGAAGTTATTTTACCAAATAGGAAACTAGAGATATGAGTAGGTCATCTCAATGTGTGTTAAGGATTTATTAGGTAAAAATGGTTCACTTTTCTTGGTGTAAACGTTCTTGATAGGACATGGGAGTAGAAGTCATATAGCCTAGAATATTTGGCTTGTAAGTTATTTATCTATCAAAGTATTATATAATAGAAAAATTATATATGAAGTTTTGATTTAATGGTTTAGGCACTAGCTGAGACACACGACGTTTACGGCGTTGAGTCAGTCTGTATATGTAGATGCAACAATAGTTATCTCATTGTGGTGCACACCAATGACCCAATATTGTGTTAAGGCACAACACAGAAAAGATCTGTGGGCTCTCACAATAATAGGAGTGTTTTTAAGAGTCAGCTATCTGGCCTATAGAAAAAGATTTATGTCAGGCTTTTTACCCTATCAGGTTGCTGCGCGCAGACTGAATCACCCGAGGATGGCAGAGTATCATGTTCGCGAGTGGCCGCGCTTGCAAAGTGGAAAACCACAGACAAACCGATGACCCAAATAGAGATCCAAAGAAAAGCTCAATTTGCTTTAGGCCGGAGAGATCTGCGATTTAGCTGAATTTTCTCTTCGTTGAATGGGAGGATCATATACCTCTCTCTCTCATGCCACTGTTTGAGAATTTCCAACTTCATAATTAAAGGTTTAACCATAGAAGTGATACCCCTCAGATAACTTCCCTAATGATATCAAATTTGAGTATATTACAAGACAAAGTATTATGTCCTACTTACCATCAGATTTTAGCTGCTATAAATAATTCAAAAACATACTCAGTAATAGTTATATAGAACACCAGAAAAAATGTATTAAAAAAAAGATTTCGCCTGTGGAGTATATACTTAATTTCAACATTTATACAATATTCATCAGGTACAGTCTTATTCGTCACAATTAAATGGTTAAATATTCATAAAATATAAACTTAAAATGACCGTACAACCACTTGAACAAATTCGATATTCAATTGACATTCAGTTCTGCTAATATATACTAAAAAATTTACGATGATTAAAAATATAAATTTTAATAGGTTAATTTTTTTATTTATAAAAACATAATAAGAAGCTATTTTCGCTTATTATTATTGATTTGGTATATATATGTCTTTATATTTATTCTGTTTAAAGCTCACTCGAAAAATTGCAATATCATAATAGATAAAAATGTTTTTGATAATCTTATATATACTATATATAATAATCGAATACTAATAAAATCAACAAATCATAACTGATATAGGGAAGAAATGAAAGCTTTATTATACCTATATAGTATTATATATTATAATATATTATATCATATT
>JABUQX010090110.1:17500-20000 GCA_015478945.1 Trachelipus rathkii | reverse complement strand
TAGATGTAATAATAAATTTATTCCTGCACTTATTATGGGAAATGTTAGAAAGCTTGTATCCACCTCAAACTTGAGTTCCTCCTCTTTTGATGACGTAACTCGTCGTAGACGAAGTTAGTATCCCAGACATGTTCTGCGAGAGAAATCGGGTGTTAGGAGAAGGAGTCTTGGAGCAGGGATCTTGAAATTTCTTTTTTTTTTGTGGTCGAAAGATGCGACATCCCTTCTAAGGAAACTAAAGCCCGAGGGGCTGAGGCCTATGACTCCTTCGGAAGGGAATGCCCGCGTTTTAACCCCTCTCCGAGGGATCATTTCGACCCCCAAATGGGACTTCACAAGCACTCTCTTCCCATGGGGTGTGAAACCCCCGAAATGAACTCTCGTTAGGGAAAGCATGAATCTTAGGAACTTTATTAAAGTTAATTAACTCTGTGAAATTTAATTTTAGGTATCCTTAGCAGGATGAGTATAAGGAGGGAAGACCTTTGGTAACACAGTGGTATTGTTATTGTTAGGTAGGATAGTTTTAGGTGGCTTACCAACCATCTTTAAAGGAAATATCAGAGCTATGACCAAGTTATTATGAAGTAAGAACTTTGGAAAGTTAAAATTGTTACTTGCAATTAATGAAAAATATAAATGTGTGAAAAATCATAGTTAAGGTAAAGAGTGTGAAAAATGTGTATTTGAGGAGCAGGGTGTATATAAACACAGTTTCGTTTTTGATGTAGTTTAAACAAAATAATTACTGAAAGCACAAATTTTTTAATAAAAGTTTGCAATTTACTTTTTATGAAATATTTCTTACAAGAAAAACCTATTTTTATGTTTGTTGTTTATACAACATTTGAGTTTGTAATACATTAATAAGCTAATATATTAACATACAAAATTTTATATATATACTTAAATTTATGTATATAAATTTTTAGATCTAATTTCTAAATATATTTTAGGTACAAAATATATATATAATAGGCATAAGCAGTAAATCAAAATTCGATCGAACGGGATGTGGGAATGCTGTAGGAGTAGGTGTTTTTCGTTACTGCTTTACTGATTAAGGGCAAATTAAAAAAATTTAAAATTATTTTTAAAAAAAATAATATTAATTTTTAATAATTTAATAAGTAGTATAAGTTTATAAATAATGATAGACTTTTGAAAAAAAATAGAAAATGTTCAAAAAGAAAAATAAATAGTATTAAAGTTCATGTTATGAAGAAAGTGTGTATGTTTAAGATAAAAAAAAATTAAATTAAGTTTAATTGGACGAAAAGAAGAACGAAATTTAATGTATGACTTCGAAGAAAATGACGTTGGTATTTGTGATATGATACACTAGGATTCGCAATGAGTACAGTGCTGTCTGTGTCATGCTTGTTCAAATGATATGTACATCGGTCTTTGATAGGTTAGGATACGACCCCTTGTTAATTTAGCGTTTATTCTTGTTCAGTGATTTTATAGTAGATACCGTAGTACATACTAGTTTTTAAGTAAACTTTAAGTTTGTTTTAGATATTACGACCTATGGTGCTTATTAATGATATGTTTAGAACCTAGGTGTAGCGTTAAGTTATTGATGGATAATGTATAGAGTTGACACGGAACTGTTGTTAATGTTAGCAGATGTCATTAGTTCAAAATGTTGGTTCTTCTTTGAAGGTAGAGACACTTTGTAATGCTGTAGGATTTACTCATAGTTTAGTAAGTTAGTTATTTTTTAAACACCACACACGTTCACAGAAAATCTGTGTTGAAAGTTGCTTTCAACCGTAGCATAAGGATTACTATGGACCGATACATGATTATCCCTACTATTATTAATACCGTTAGGTGTAAAAGTGAGCTCATCGGTAAATAAAATGCACCTCCGATATGCGGGATCAGCAAGAATCCTTCAGAAAAGTTGCTGTCGTTGGCCGTAGTCGTCCTGTGAAATGTTGAATTCTTTGTACATGGTACGGATATAAACCGTCAGCGTGAAGTGTTCTCCACACAGTAGTGCAAAAGATTCAAAGACACGCAGAAATTCTGCGTGTGCTAAGTCTGGGACTGCGTTGTACCGTCTGAAGGATGTCATCTACGTGTTCTAGTCGAACAGGCACACTTTCTTACTGTAGTTGAAATGATCCACTTCCTCGAACTCGTCTGTGTGCATCGATAAATACCTGTCGATTTGGTAGTGGATATCACTGTGGGAAACGTCGACGATATTCCAACACGGAAGCTCTCGCGTTACCATTGCTAAAGCCGTAAATGTAATGTATATCTGCATAATCTACATTCGTAAACGTGAAAGGTATGTCTAAACTTACCACAATGTTCACTTTCAGATGCCAGTAGCAATGACTAACACTCTTTAGCAACCGTATGTACAGTCTGTCCTTTACACCTGTGTTCACCTACAAATGATAGTAACGACGACTAACAATGCGTAGCGATCGTTTTCAAGGTCTACTCCTTACAAATTTGCATCGAAGGTGCACAATTTGCA
>JABUQX010090110.1:0-2500 GCA_015478945.1 Trachelipus rathkii | reverse complement strand
CAAACAGTGAGCGAAGAGAACGGGTTAGACTCAGTCACGCATATATAAGAGCGGGAAAATTTAAATAAGGCGGAGAGAGGAGAGAGCACCGGAGAAGGTTATACGGAGCTAGCAGCAAGAAGCGAGCAGAGGCGCAACAGTAAGGATGGGCATGGAAAAGTTGAACCACTCAAGTGAAGAGAAACGCGGATCAGCATCCAGGCAAGCTGGCTTGCATCCTTGTCAATCGAGGATGTTTCTACCACTTTGGATCCTTTCTGAAGGAGAAGTACTTGCGGTAAGTTGTATGCTTAACACACGAAAGGGGCCATATATCAGGTCTGGAGCTGTGACCGCCGATGCTGAGTCGTGACGGACCAAAACATGTGCTACAGGAGTCAAGCTTCGGAGCCGGGAATGTAAGCTGCGCACGACTGGCGTCTGACGATGGAAGAGAAGCTTCCAAGAATGCAGCACACTGACATGTGCAAGCCGAGGAAGGTGTGTTGATCGAGAAGGCGTGGGATATATGAGGATGAATTCGCCAGCGGATACGAATGGAGGAACGTAGACCAGATATATCAGCGATGACACGGGAGTCCTCTTTGTAGGAACGTCTCGAATGCCAAGCGAGGACGAGAGGGAAGGGATCTCGACCAGTTTTTCCGGGGTACCATGGTCCCCGACAAGAGGCTTTGAGCCTGCTCGTTGTAATCTTTCGATCATACCTTGCGGCCTTGTGGTTGTGTGGCTAACTAAGCGCAGCGCGAGATGTTTGGACGCAATGAGAACCATGAGGTCTTTCAAAGTAGGATTCGAACGTTCACCTTGATCAGGGAAAACCGTAGGAGGGAACCTGAACCCAGCAATCCAATGTGAAAAGAAATGCCTTAGGCCATGGTGTCACTGGACGTGTCGCGTAAAGGATAGCTCCGACCCAACCGGATGTTTAGCGGTCAGATTGCAAGAGCTGAGGATGTGGTGGAACCAATTTAAGGAGACCAGGAGGACCAACCAAGTCATGTGTAGCGACTGGTCGACAACGTTGACCGCGGAGGAAGATATTGATACAGACAGCAGCGTTAAAGCTATAGCTCTAATAGCGACTTTAGAAAAGCCGATGGTAACTAGGTATGTTTAGTTCACAGCTTAACGTCCTGGAGGAGGGAAGGCCAGACCAAGTGTTTGCCAACCTTGACCTGTGAGCCTTTAACACCTGGATGAGAGACATTGTGAATGGTGTTAAAGACAAGGCGACGCATGGGAGTTGGTACAACAGGGCGGGGAAGACGAGAAGACATATCACATAGAAGTGGGAAGGGAAAACCGAACACTTCCACACTCTGAATGTCGAAGGTGGAGTTAGCTGGGAACGTAAATTCCTCCAGCTGCTGAAGGCGGGACATCTCTTCGTAGTTGAGAGAAGGAAGAGGAGAAATGGCACTAATGCGAGAAAAAGCATCAGCAGGGATGTTTTCTGCACCCTTAACATGACGAATATCGGTTGTGAATTGAGCGATGATCTCGAGATGAAGTGCTTCGCGTAGAGACAACTTGACTGTAGATGCAGTGATGGCATTGGTGAAGGCTCGACCTTCAATGAAATAGCGGAAGTGTTTTACTGCAAGATAAATGGCGAGCAATTCTCTTCCACAAGCGCTCCAACGTACCTCGAGAGGTTGAAGCTTCTTAGAAAAGAACGCCAAGGGCCGCCATTCACCGTCTAAAAACTGTTGAAGGACAGCACCAACCGCATAGTCTGAAGCGTCGGTATGGATCCGGGTAGGAGCGGTGGTAGAAGGGAAAGCGAGAAGCACGGAAGAAGCCAGGGCTTCCTTGATGGAGGTGAAGGCATGGCTAGCCTTGTCGGTCTAGTCGACGGTGACAGAGGCCGAAGAACCTTTTCGAACAGGTTTGAGAAGAGCGTTGAGAGGACGAAGTATTTCTGCTGCTGACGGGATGAATCTGTGGTAAAAATTCACCATGCCGAGAAAACGACGGAGTTGACGCTGTTTGGCAGGAAGGGGGAAGGAACGGATGGCAGAAACTCGGTCTTCGAGGGGACATATATATAGTATATATATATACTATATATATATATATATAGTGGTATATATATATATAAATATATATATATATATATATATATATTAATATATATATATTTATATATTATATATATAATATATATATATATATTAAATATATATATATATATATAAAATATATATAATATATATATATATATATATATATATATAGTAATATTATATATATATATAGTATATATATATATATAATATATATATAGTATTATTATATATTATATATATATATAGCGCCCGTATGTATATAATATAGTTATATATATATATAAGGTATATATATATATATATATATATACTAATATATATATATATATATATATATATATATATATATATATATTATATAATGATATATATATTATATATATTATATATTATATGGATCATGTACGATTATCCGCCTCATCGCTCTG
>JABUQX010090109.1:0-14356 GCA_015478945.1 Trachelipus rathkii | reverse complement strand
GAGCTAGAGAGATACCTTTCAATAAAGAAGGGGTAGCTAGAGATACCTTTCAATAAAGAAAGGACAGCTAGAGATACCTTTCAATAAAGAAAGGAGAGCTAGAGATACCTTTCAATAAAGAAAGGAGAGCTAGAGATACCTTTCAATAAGATAGAAAGAGCTAGAGATACCTTTCAATAAAGAAGAGAGTAATGAAGACCGGAATTAACAGAGTAAGAGAGAATAAACTATGAAGTGACAGAAAAAGAAGGCTGCTAACGAAAAGTAGAAAATAAGTTTGAGATAGGAGAGAACCTTGAGGAATACCACTATTAATAGATTTAAAGGATGAAAGGTTTCCGTTTAAAATTGCCGAACGACCGGAAAGGAAATCAGAGATGGATAGATACCGAAAGAGGAAAGTTTAGAAACTAAAACTTAATCTCAAACTCTATCGAAAGTTTGAGATATTAATTTTATATATATATAATATATATATATATATTATATATATACCATGCTCGGCCCGGTTAGTAA
Source organism: Trachelipus rathkii (assembly GCA_015478945.1). Lineage (NCBI taxonomy): Eukaryota > Metazoa > Arthropoda > Malacostraca > Isopoda > Trachelipodidae > Trachelipus > Trachelipus rathkii. The sequence continues at coordinate 13,840 of JABUQX010090109.1, read as the reverse complement.
GTGTACTACCGTCGTATTTAATTATATATTGGCTTACATGAAATTACAAGTTATATCTCTTCGAAGTATGACACTGGGGAGTTACACAGGCGTTCCCAACGTTTTCTTTCGCACTGTTCATAGCAGTGCCGAAGTCATTTTCCTTGAAGTATGTTTTAAGTTTCAACGTGTTTACAGTATTTTTTTTATTTTTCCCATCGTCCCAAAATGATTACCTTCAACTTCATTTCAACTTAGGGAAGAGGTAGAAGTCGCACGAGCTAGATCTGGACTGTATGGAAGATTGAGTATTGAATGTTATTCTTCGTCAGAAATTTATACTTGAGGAGCGTAAGTGTGAGATGGCGCGTTTAAATCGTGTGCTGCACAAATCGTCTGCAATGTCTGTCTTGAGCCGCTGAACCGTTTCGAAGTCCGTTCCAGACATCTTTGTAAAGACGTGATTACCTGCCTGTCCTGAAGGTACAAATTCCGCTTGTGCCAATATCTACGACTGTCGAAAGAAACACATAATCAGTATTTTCCACTTCCTCATTACGTGCTTTCTTCGGACAGGAGAATTTTTTGTGTGCCATTCCGCAGCTTTGCCGTTTGTTTCAGGATCGTACTCAAAAAACCATGATTCATCGCCAGTTATAACTTTAATCCAAAAAATTGTGGTTCCATTTCGAGTCTTTCAAGTAAACTTTGACAAATTTTGACCCTGTTCGCTTCCTGCTCCACAGACAAATGCTTTCTGCTCCACAGTTTTGCACAAATTTTTCGCATGTCCAAATGGTTCGTTAAAATTCTGTGACTGCATTTTCATTCAAACCAGTTTCTTGCTAAAAAATCCCCAACTTTTCCTGAAAACACTTAAACTGGCGGGTCTCTCTTCATCACAGCTCTAACAACTTTAACATTTTCAATCGTTTGTTGACGAAATTGTCTTCCAACAACGACCCGTCGCTTGCATTCCGGAAGCCGGAAATTGACTTTGAAAATTTTGTGACACTGTATTTAACCATAGCTCTCGATAGAGTGGCATCCCCATCAGTTCGTTTAAAGAAACAAATGTTTCAGTAGCAGATTTTGTTACGTTTCACGAACAGATTTGATAGCGTACCGTGTTCAAATATTTCCTGCTCGCAAAAACGAGGCAACGAAGGATAGAAAACACGCGCCTACACAAAAAGAGTAGTGGCCAAAACGTAACGAGGTTAGAACAACACGCACATCTAAACAGATGTCGTGCAAGACTGACTTTATAAATGTGGTTAAAACTGGTATGGATATGTTATCCTAGGTAACTAGCTACCACCACTCGTATGACGTGCACGGAGGAGCTACATTAATCAGTCGTTCATGGGATATTCGTAAACTTACTTTTGGGACAGAGGAGTAAATATATATAATATAATATATATATATATATATATATATATTATATAATATAATATATATATATATATATATATTATTATATATATATATATATATATTTCGTACCACCCATCCTGTTAGGTATGCCTGTCAGATGGCTTTCTCCTCCAATCTTCTCCAAATATTTTTTCTATCTCCACATGTCGTTCTACCTCAACTTTCTATTTGTCTTGCTATACGTTGTACAGCCTCACCAACCGAATCCATTCATCTTCTTCCTCGTCTTCCTGCTGGTCTCCTCTCTTCTGGTCTCCAATCAATCATCTCTCTCAATCTCTCCCTTCTCTCATTCTTTTCAGATGCCCAAACTATCTTAACTGGTTTCTCTCCACGCATTCCAAAACAGGTTCCACTCCCAGTTCTCTCCTCAACAGCTCGATCCTTCATTTTGCTTCTCAACGATACCATCTAATGATCTAAGCGCTCTCATTTGCGCAGCTTCTATTCTGTTATTTTGTGTCGCATTCCATTGCCCCACATTTAAATCCCTACAACACATATGGTCTCAAGAATTGATTTTTATATTAAATTTTTAAAACTTGTTGGTAAATCCACTCTCTTCGCTTTAGCAACGGTATAACATTCCCACATTCTGTGAGAATCTCCCAATTCTCCTTTCAACTCGTCATCTTCTTGTCTTCCTTGATCATCAAAATATCACGCCCAAATACTTAAATCTATTAGTCTAAGCCTTGATCTTCTTTGGTTCACTACTATCTCTTCCTCTCTCTCTCTATTCACCATTTTTTCCGTTTTCTCTCTGTTTATTCTGATTCTCATTGACGTCAGTACCTCATTCTCCTATTCATCTAGTTTGCAGGTCTTGAGCCTCTGATGGTTTATCAGCTTGCGCAATCAACCGTCATAACCGAACCCGTATGCTCGCCTATTCTTCCTTATGTATATTCTTTTAAGGCAACCGTCCAGGTAAAGTGCAAAGAGCAATGGCGACAGTTCCTCCATTCCCTCCTCCCCTTCTTCTATGTTCAATAATTCCTCGAAATACTCCTTCCATCTTCCACCACCTTCTCTTCCTCTAGAAGAGGTTCTCCCTCCTTATTCAGAACGGTATGCTCTTGCTGTTCTTATTTCCTCTCTTGCTCTTGGCCATTCTCTATATAATTATCCAACAACTAAGTCTTCTTTCAATTCTCTTCCTATTCTTTCCAAGTAATGTCCATATTTCTTTTTTTTTACATCTTCTGCATGATTTCCTTGCGTTTAACATATTCTATTATGTTTCTCCTCCGTTCTCGTCTCTAATCATTTCTATATGCTTTGTTTTTGAGCTTCAAGCTGCGTTATTTAACATCCTCCATTCACCATGCGGTCTTCTTTTTCCCCCCTGGATTTTATCTTTCCTAGTATTTCGCTGCGATCTGATCTACTCTTTTAAAGGTCTCCCACTTCTTCCTCCGCCGTTCCTTATTCTTACATGTCCTCTTCGAATTTTTGTGTGAGGTTTTCATTAAACAGCTCTACCACACCTCCAGCACCACAGCTTCTCAAACTGTATCTTTTTTTGTTATCTTCTGGTTTTCTTTTTTTTTCCAAATCACTTTTTATATATATATATAATAATATATAATAATATATATATATATATATATATAATATTATAAAATATATATATATATACTATATATATTTATATATATATATATATATTATATATATTACATGTCTGTATGGGAGAAAAGAATTACAGGATATTACATTGTACTAAGTCATCTTTCAATGGTGCCCGTTTTGTTGAGCCACAAAATTGGGCAAAGCATCTCAGTGTCTTTTACTCTCCCCCTTTCCCCCGCACACCCATGCTTCTTCCAATTTTTCAGTTCCTCGGCTTTAAGTTTTTTAAATTCATCCAAAGTCTTTACCATAGCTCAGATATCATCATAATTTTTTTAAAAAGTGTAATAATGAGGAAAAACTGTATGCCTTTTCTCAAAACTCTTCCAACGTCATTTCTAACAATGTAACAGGATGTAGTGAGAACTCGGAGAAGGCGGTTAAATTTTCATGATAAATTTACTGCTCCAGAGAAACTCTTAAAGAGTATAAGGAAAGAATAAAGAGCATTGTTTTCTTGGTTTTCCTGAGAGTTTTTAAACTGGCTGGTTTGAGTGGTGCTGGTGTCACCCCACAATACTTCTACACCTATAAGTCTACTGCATAACTGCATTACTCTCAGCAATTATGCGGACATCAGCTTGTAAATCTTAACTTACAGCTTCTGCAGTATCACGATGACCTTTCACGACCGTCAGTATTCTTTTTATGCGATTCGAACAGCGTAATGTATCTATTATTTTTGACTGCAAAGTATTTGCAACAGATTCCAGTAATGCGGAATACTTGTCTATAAGACTGACATAGGTAATGAATCATGAGCTTGTCGCAGCAGAGTGTAGTTGAAAATAAAATTTCTCGTTGTATTGTTACCGTTTTCTGATAACCTTTGCAGTCTTTGACAAATGCCAACAAAACGTATATTTGTGAGTTCAATGTGTTTCACATAACACTGGGATGTTTGGACATTTTTTATTCGAAGAACAGATTTACGAAAGAAGTTGATTATAACCTTTGCTATGGAAATCGTATTAAGTATTTCTGGGACACAACTCAATTTGTTCACAGCAAGGTTCAGGTTTTTTAAATGCACAATTAAACAACAGAGTTTTATTAAACTTTTTCTCAAAATCTTTCAAATACCTCCATCTTTCCCTGCATAGTTTAACACCTAACACATTTATATCGGGCCACCATTGTGTCCCAATTGTGATCAACATTTGTGAATTTTGTATAGAATTTTAGTACTAATATTTAGTACAAAATAATAATAATACAAATTTTAGCTAATTGCGTTGCCAGTCCTACATCTGTTTCCCTAATAGCTTCATGTGTTCGAATTGTAGCTTTTTATAAACATTTGAATTAAAAGCAGCGATTCATTTGAATATTTTTTATTTGACGAACACAGGGGGTAAAACATGTTAATATTTTTAAATTTTCAGATTTTAATGTCATCTGTTGGCAAAAAGAGGGTAGTTTAATAGGACACTAAAAACGGAGAACAAACAGTTAAGTTTAAAAAAGTATTTAAAAAATAACTTTACATTCAAAATATAATGCGCCAACACATTAAAATTGCAATATATTAATACACTCTATAAAACTACAGTTAAATATTTATGTAAGTGAATCGAATTACGTTTCCTTGGAATGAAATACAAAAGATTCTGCGTTTCATTTACGAAGTTGTGCTTTCGTTTACAATATTGATGGGGCTGGTCTATTCAATGAAAAATGTTCGTTACACGGTGTAACCACAGAAGTATTAGCCAATTGGGGCTCAAAGAAAACAAAACAAAGACAATATATACTATTTATTAGTAATACCTAATCTTGATAGCCTACTATAAATATATATAACTACCTACTATGTATATGTCATATTATACCGTGTCTCACATACTTGACACTGGTTGAATTCAATCGCACAATTTGATAAAACAGATAGTAAAGCGAAAGAGCACCAAATGTGTGTATAAGTCGACGAAGGGATAAAGGGAACCTTGTACTGACAACTGTGCCTTCCTGGGGATTGAAAGCTCGAGTCCCCGCGATGGGGTGTATGGCGACCGTGAAAGTCCGGACACATTCAATCTAGCACCCTGGTGCATACTACCGAATGCCTGAAGCGCTTTATCCTCAAACCGAATACAAATTCAAAGAGTAATATAAAGCAAGTTTTTGCTTTGGAGGAATAAGTCTCAGCTTGATACTAGATAACCAAGGGCATATGGGGATCGTCATCGACCGACGCCAAAAGGTGGACAGCAGGGAGGTTACCACAAGGCTTCCCAGGAAGGCAGGTTCATCATTTCCCATAGGTGTGACCTTTCGTTATATGACTGTTCGTTTGCTATTATACATCTTATCAAATTGGATTATTTATTCAATATTTAACATCTTAAAATTATTACGAAGAAACTTACAATATAAGAGATTAGGGGGACAGGCTGGACACCTGGTGATTTCTACCTGACGGGAGGACACTCGGTGGCTGCTTTTATTAACCTTATTTTCTTTGAAAATCCTCAAGCGCTCATGCTTTTTTGCGTTTTCTGGAGGATGTTAACAGCTCCTCAGTTCATATGCCACCCAGGAACACTGCAGCGGGGTCATATCTTCTCCATTCGAACCTGCGGCGTCCACCATGCTGGACGGTCTCCAAGTCCCACAGAAGAATGACGCACCCAATAGTGAATTCCGTTGATAAGCCCTTCTCAAATAATAGTTATGTTCTTGTCTTTAAGCAGTATACGATATTATACGAACTCCTATATATATATCAATCACTCAACCTTTATTAAATATTTCAATATATAATATTATATATATATACTTATATATATATATATTAATATAATACGTATATATTATACTTAATAATATAAACAGCCTATACTATTTAATGATTCTAACTGAATTAGGTGCTAAAGTACACGTAAGATACCCAACCAGTATTATATTATAACTTTATATCAACTTAAACTACCTGTTTAATGGATATATAATATATGCTAACACGGTGTTACATTGTCCTATATCCTAAATATTCAAGAACCATAAATAGGGTTTCCTCCTATTTATTAATATATATTAATATATACTATACTATATATATAATAATATTCATCAATACATATAATATATTAATATATATAATATGATAATTTATAAGGGTATTATACTGATGTATATATATATTATTATGTATATATATATATATATATATTATTGTATATATTATAATGAATTATATTATTATATGAGTAATAGCAAGGTAACACTATAATATATATTTATATATATATATATTATACAATCCTATTATATTATAGTATATTATTTATATAGTATTATATTATAATATAGTTGTATATATATAATATATAGTATACTATTTTCACTATACATATATATATATATATATTATTTACATAATATTAATGATTGTATATATAATAAATGATATAGTATTTATCATATATTATTAATTTATGATATATAATTTAATATTAGATATATAAATATATCTATATATATTCGGTTAAATTAATATATATATAATAAAATTATATATTAAATTATCATATATGTAACTCATTATATCATTGTTATTAATCAAGAAAAAACCGTTCGAAAAAAAAAGTTAGAGATTCCTTTTTTTAAATATTATTTTATCATTATTTTTATTTATTTTCCACATAGCCGATTTATCATCCCTAATTGTTATTAACTATTTACATATTATTAATTTTATTATCTATTTTTATATATATTATTAGTATTATTATATTTGTATTATTTACCACGAAAACGTTTTTCTGACTTCATCATTATAAATTTTATAACTAACTAGTTTATAACTATATATCTATTTATTTATATTACTTACTATTATCAAAATAATAAATAATATATATATATATAAGTATACTATATACTATTTTATTATATATTATATATTATATTGATATATATTATATATATATATAGATATAATATATATAATACATTTTATATTTAATATAATATAAATATATATATTATATATATATATATATATATACTATATATATAATGATATATATATATATTATATATATATTTTATATATATATCATATATATATTATATATATATAATATATATATATAAAATATATTATTTTATATATAATATTATATATATATATTATAATCATATATATATCTATATATATTCAATCATATATATAATAAATATAATATTATATAGTATATAATAAATATTTGATAATATATATATTAAACTATCATAAATTATAAGTAATATATACATATTAAATTATTATATAAACTTAACAATACTAAAATATAATATATTTCAAATACCTATTATTCTGCTAACTTCATATATATAATTATACTTATACCTATATATAATATAAATACTTATAAATATTATATATATAATAGATTGTTGCTAATATAATTATAAAATGATGATTATTTATTAATATTAAGATAATTAATATATTAATCTCATATTGCAAGCATTATAGTTTATTATTAATCATCATCTTTAATCTGAATTGTATATATCGTATATAATATTATTCTGTTTTAATATTTTTTTTTATATATTATTATGATTAATATTATATATAAGATAAGTAAAGGTTATCTTACTTGAAAATTATATATCTTTCTATTATATATATTATCATATACTATTTTATTATATTAATATTTTATTAATTTGCAATATTAAAATTTTTTCCTTATACTTTAAATAGATCATTATACTCTAATAAACGATATTCTTATAAATTATTATTACTTTAAGTTATTCATCATATCTGATTCATAACTACAACATATATAATCCTTATCTCTAAGCTTGCATTCAAATGTTATCTAAAGGTATAGTATTCTAATTACTAATTATATATAAATACTGTAATAATATAATTATATATATATATATATTATATATACATATATACCAAAGTATATTAATCTTTAAATATAGTAATAGTTTTCTTTGTTAAAATTTCGGCAATTCTCAATATTTTTGTGGAACAGTTTGCCTGAACTACAAACGCTATTATTATTTCTTATAATTTTTAATTGTTATTTTTCTTTATAATAGTCCACCACGAGACCTGGTCCTTTCATTTACATTAAGTCTAGCAACGACTGTCGAATTTTTTTTTTTCTTTCCTCGAGCTTATTGGGAGAAATTTTATTTATTTTTAATTTTCTTTTTAATTGAAGTTGTTGAAAAATTTAAGAAAAAAAAATGAAAAATAAAATATCAAGAAAAAGGATGCCTTTTTCATAAAACAGTTTCAAAAATGGACATTTTTTAAATTAAAAAAGAGTATATACTTAAGAAGATCGCAAAGAATAATAAAAGCTCTGCCTCCAATATGTCCCTCCCCTCCACCCCACAAAAAAGAAGAAAGAAGGAAGAATACAACAAAGAAAATTGGACTCCCAAATATTTGACAAGTTGAAAACGAATCTATTTAGGGTAAAATCAAAACCTGTGAGAAAACGTATTACCCCATGGCCAGTTAGAGGTATCCATGAAATTCCTATCAAAAGAATGATTAAATATTTTCTATTTTGGGTAAGATTCAAGTTAATTGATTCATATTAATGTTGGCAACGGATTCCACAGGGCAGGAGAGGCGCGCCCGGCACACCACATATTCACACACACCTATCACCTACCAACACCACAAAGCATTACATAAGCATATACCCGGATAACCACACACACACACCACACACAAAAATTAAAACCCGGCAACTTTTCATTCTAACTAATGATAAATTATAGTTTAGAATAATGCTCCTTGAATTTGTGAGTCATTATATATATATTAATATATATATATATATATATATTATATTATAATTATATATATATATATATAATTATATATATAATTATTATATATTTTATATAATAAGCTATACGACATAAATAATATTAGGCAAATAATATATAATACCCTAAATTCCTATTGTAATAAGAGCTATATATAATATAATATATATATATTTCAGTGAGTTAAAGTATAATATATATAATAATAATAGTATAGTAATAGTCCGAATATTATATAATATTTAATATCGTTATATTTATATAATATATATATTGTGAATTAATTTAGTATAGAATATATATACGATATATAAAGCAATAATAAATAGATATATTAAATAATAATAAATTTCAAATATACTTTTTGTATTATATTTTTTTTTTATTTTATATATCAATATATATATTATATTATAGTATATTATATTAGTATATAGTGAAATATATAATATATCTATATATTATATAACATTATATAAAATTATATATAATATATTATGTATATAAAATATAATATATTATAGGCTAAAGAGTTATTGTTGGAATATCATTATTTTATAAAGAAAATCACTATAATCTCAATAATATCAATCATATATTAACTTTTAAAATCTCGCGAGCGTTAGCTATGTTTATTGTAGAGTAGTTAAAGTTAGGTTCTTCCTAGAATAATTTTTTCATGGTTGAGAAATTACCACTCTACAGTCCCTGTGGAACTGGCAACTGTGGGAGGCCCATGGGCCCTATCTTAGGATGGAATGGAGACGTAAACGTCTGAGATACGGTCAATTATTATCCCTATTTAAACCCGGAGGCAATGAGGTGGTTGAACCCGGACCCTAGGGCTAATCGATTTTTTTGTTCACTTTACCGGATTTGGTGTAAGAGGGTTAGAACGCGAAGATCTATTAGGTATATCGATCGTGGAAAGTACCACCGCAAAATAGGATAAGCAATAAGGTTAAATTAATTTTAAAAACAGCCCATCCAAGAAGTTACAGGTTTAGGTATAATCAGGTATAGATGCGTGAGTGTAAGAGTCTGAAGGTATTTCAGGCTCCTCGCCTTGGGTTAGGTTTAGTCCTAGGATTATTGGTATAGGTAATAATTGGTTTTATCGGTTAGATATATGGGTTAGGCGTTTAACTAAGTGTTCGTTGTAGGTCTACGTCGAGGCTAGGAGTGTGAGAGAGGTTTTAAGTTTAGTCGATAAGTGCGCTAATTTATAATACTCGCGAAGAACCTATTGATTTTTCTTTTCCCAGAAAATTTCCCCCTTGTTTTTTAAATTTCTTCTAACATAATTTATTGTTTTTCCTAACTAAACGTTACAAATGTTCGTCAGGACTAAGGTTATAGTTAAATATTCTCCTCTGTGCAGCTGACGTTCTCTGATTTGTCTCTTTTGTATTCTTTCTAGATCTGTCTCCTTGATCACAAAAAAAACACAAGCCTATTTTTTACTGTCCCTCCAACGGAATAATATGACAGTAAACTCTATATCTGCCCTACGATATTCGTCCAGATAAGAATTATATTTTCAGTCATTTATAAAGGGTTAATGGAAAGAATGAGAAAATATTACGAGAGAGAAAAAGGTATTGAAAATCAAATTTGATTGTGAAAAACAAGGAACATAAGATAAAAAGAATGCTAAATTGGTCAAAAAAGATATTAATATAATTCTGATTTTAATTTAAATTATTTTTTGTCTTTCCTGTTCCAAGACCACAAATGATCTAAATTTTTAATGAGAAGTTTAGCAACGCGACAATGCACCAGTCAGGTTAGAGTTGTGTTGTAGAACGAGATATACTAAGCTCTTAGAGATGGTTTGTGAATGAGAAAGATAAGCGATGATCAGAGGTGTGGCAAAATGAGATAGATGCACTAAGATCATACAGACGGTTTTATGAATGAGAAACTCAAATGATGGGTCAAATGTATAGGGAAGTATAGCTTATAGTAAGACGATGATAGTTTATCGTACGTTTATATAGTATTACCTGTCAAGTGAAGCGCCCTTTTTAGGTATAATATAGTATCAGATAAATATTATAATTATATATAAGGGTTTAAAAATAGAATATGAGTTACGATATATATAAAGATATTATATATATAGATGTTAAATTTATTTGCCATAAGTAAATCGCAATTTGAGATTAAGATGTTAAGCAGAGAGCTGGGCACTAGAACAGAGGTGTGGAACCTTTTTGTGTGAGAAGGTCGACATGAAGAGATTATTGTAAATTAGGCACTGGCCTTTCTCGGGAGTAGTTAGATACGAGTTTATCGTGCAAGTCTCCAGACCCTACCGCAGTTGTGGCCGGCTGAAGGACAGTAGTAAATGCATCATTCGTGAATACATAGCACTTATAATTTTTATCTCTGGAGCTGTTCCTCTAACTCATTAGCAGGGAACTCTCAAACAACGAAACCCGCTCCATCATTCGGGAGTGAACATCGCAAGTCAACGCTCTTGACTCGTGACATATTGCTGTCCTACGCCCTGCTAGACCAACCACAGAGTCCGTATTTTAACAAGCTATAGCGCATATCAAGAAGGCCCTAAAGTTTCGACACAACTACAGCCAAGTGCCATTAGCTGCGAAGAGCACGTCTTCAGGAGAAAGTGACTTTACCTTTGAAATCTTGTATATATATTCGAATCAAGAGTTTAAAATCCACCTCATGCCAGCTTCTAATTAACTTGGTGGGCACTTGAGACATTAAGGAGCCTCACGAGTTCTCCAGGAGCCGTATTTTTAAATGTATTCTGTTTTGAGGCCTTTATGTGACCTTTCTTTTTTACATTGCCCCACTTATTTGTATTACGACTGCTGGAGATACGTCATTCGCCGGCCCCACCGGAGGTCGCTATAATTAAAGTTTAACTATTCTTGCAATCAAGTAAAACGGCTTAATCACCTCTTTTGTAGTTTGTAATACAGGTGCTTTGTTTTTTTATTTCGATCTTGAGCGTTTTTTTATTTCTGGTGGATATATCGATATTTAGGCAAAGGATGTGAGTCGTTAATCAATAAATCTACGTAGAGCCTCCTTTTATATAATTTCTGTGGGTGATGGGGAAAAAAGTATGAGTAAATCATATAAAAATATAAGGTTAAATAGAGAAATATATGTGTATATCATTATCGACATTTCACATGTTAAGTTTAAAGGGATATCGAAGCGAGAATTATATCTTAAGAGAAAGGAATGAGTCTGAATATTATCTTAGCTGCCGTGTTTCTATTTCAATGGATATAACCGGGCTATCCCTCATGCGAGTGTCTATGCCGCATATAATTCGGTAACTATGGTTACATGATTTAAAGGTTTGTCGGGTATCTAGTTTCACCTTTTTAAAGGCCGTTTTTATTTGAACCAGTATTTATTGTTATATTTTATTGATGGTGATAATTTGTTTAATAACATAATAAAGGTATCAATTTATCCGGTATCAAGATTTCGTATCAAGACGGTGGTTATCAGAGGGTGTACTCACAGTTATTCACAAATTGCCCGGGTGCGGCGGGGGGTATCAAGGTTTATCTATAATCTAAAAGCGTATCGAGTTGCTTTATACAGAGGCGTTTCAAATTTAACGCTGCCTCTCAATACATGACCTCATAAACCTATATAATGATATATATAAAACGTTAAGAAACATTGTATATGTGTGTGATTTTAATCAAACTTCTTAGAAAAAGACTTAAAATGTGATCCTAATTTCAGAATTTTTCATTTTAATCGAACAGCAACAAGTAAACGAGTTTCCCTGTCAAAGGCGAATCACCTAAGGTGTCCAGCCTGTCCTATATACATTTTGACGTCGTAGCGTTTTACCTTATTTTTTTAGATTTTATATATTACTTGCATGGTTAAATAATTGTCAATTTATTAACAGTGTTGAAGAACATCAATGAGGAAAGTAAAGAAGAAAATTTCCTTTTTTTTCTTTAATTTGTGAATTTCTTTTCATGTTGCACTGATATCTTTGTTGAAATTGGTAAGAAGAAGACTTTTATGGCTCGTTTTTATTTAATTTGCCCTTTAAATGATATGCAATTAAAAAAAAAAATCATAAAATTTTGAAATTTTTTAATGCTAAATTATGACATTGTTTAAACGTCTTACTAGTAATTTAATTTGATACGCCAGATGGGTCGGTGATATAGCAGGAAAAGTGAAAGGGAAAACTATATATTATGTCTTGAAGCCTGCCCTCTCGCTCAGGAGGATATGTTCTATTTCTGTTCAATATACCCCAAGTAAATTCGCTATTGAGACTCTTGAAATCTCGACTCAATAGGCTTTACCTTTCCCAACGCCGCAGGTGTATAGATTAAATAAATATTCAATCAGTACTGACGGAAATGGTAAAAATCCCTGATGACGGGATATCACTTTACATATAAATCGAAAAAAAATTTAAATGTACTGTAAATCTAAAAAAAATTTAAATGTACTGAAACTCTACGGAAATTGGTTCAAATATTTCATATAATCTCATATAAATACTCATGATACTGAAATTGGAAACAATTTATCGTTCTTCATTGAGAAACATCTATTAAAGGTTATTTATTCTTATTTCCGGATTGAAGGTCTAGGGTTTTCGATCAGCGTCCTTTGCCAAGATATACCGCTAACCCTTCGGCTTAGATGACGTTTCAGTCTGTATCTTTTCCCCTCATTAGCGAAGTCATTGCTCAAATTTTAGCTCTTTTTATCAATTTCACACTGAAATATAAACCAATATAGTTAAAACCATTTTATTTAGATTGTTTAGTGCTGCTTTTACCTTATAACGGAACATAATAAACGTGAGTGCTAACTATCAATATTAAAACTCTTACCGTTAAGGCTCCTAAATTATAATATATATATTATATTATTATATTAGTACCAAATTTATCATTTCAATACTGGACTCCTTAAAATTAACCTCTAACATTTA
>JABUQX010090108.1:5000-15000 GCA_015478945.1 Trachelipus rathkii | reverse complement strand
ATCACAACAGCCGATTCCAATTTTTGTAAACAAAAGTAACTTTTATGAGAAATCGCGATCGTTTATGCACAAATTTCGTGCTAAAACTGGGTAAGAATCTTATCGAACGTAATCACAAATGGCAAAAACGAAAACGGTCTTATACGCTTCAAGCTTTAAAGAAAACAAAAAAAAACATATTTTAACTAAAGGAAAAAAAGTACCTATTTGTGAATTGTGATAAACCTTTCTTGTATTAACTTTAAGAAACTGCGTACTATTAGTCTATTAATTACTATAATTAGTGAAAGCAAACTTATTTAGTTGAGTTTGATCAAAATTTGATCAAATCTCAATTTTCGATTCACCTATCTGCAAACCCACGTGGTAATCCTTTGTTTATAAACAAAGTAGTAGGAATTAAATTATCCCGTGTACACTATCTTCACTAAATCGCTTTACTTGGCGAAAAATTCCTTCCATTTTCGTGAATTTATTACGTCATAATTCGTTGATCAATTTTATATATTATTTTTAATGCATAATCATAACTGAGTAAATGACAAGTCAATTACTGATTTTTTTTAAGAAAGGCATTTGAAAAAGTGGAAAGTTCCGGTAAGTACCGGCCGGAACCAAGTTAGTTCCGGCTGGAACCGGAACTTTTTAAAAATTTGGTTCCGGTACACTCCCTAATATATATTATATATATATATATTATATAATATATATATATACTATTATAATATTATATTTATATATATATATATATATATATATATATATATATATTATATATATAATATATATATATATATCTAATATATATATATATATATATATATATATATATACTATATATAATTATATATATATATATTATATATAATATAATATATATTTAAAAAAAAAAATTAAAAAATATATACTATATATATATATATATATATATATATATATATATATATAATATATATATATATATATATATATATATATATATATATATAATAATAATATTATTATGTATGTGCTTGGTATTTATGTCATGTATTTTATATTGTATGCATATGTATATGTTTTTATTTGTATTTTATACTTTATTTTACTAAAGCCACCCGGTAGCTCAGTGGGAGAAGCACTCGCCTAACAAGCGAGAGCACAAGGTTCCCAGGTTCGCAACTGGTTCGGGTGGGAGAATGTGACTATTCTCTTCCTTTGGGCTTGGCTCCCGTCCCCTGCTCGGGACGTAAATTAGAGTACACCCCCTCCTAGATTAGGCATCTGCCCTGTGAGCGATGGTGTTTATCTTCTGTAAAAAAAAAATATATATATAACTATATATATATATACTATATATATATTATATATATATATAATAAATATATTTATTTGTTTAATATATATATATATATATATGTTATATATATATTAATATATATAGATATATTTATATATATTCATATATATATAATATTAATATATATATTTATATATATATATATATATATATATATATATATATATATATATATATATAATATATATATATATATATATATATATATATATATATATATATATATATAACGTAAATTTAGTTATATGTTTAAGATATTTTATTGAATCTCACAATATAAATAGTGTATTAGGGTTTAACGACGTTGTATTGACATATTTCGTATTTATTTCTTTGTGTAGTAATTAATTAAATGCCTGATATTTATTTCCTTTTAGTTTATTGTTATTTTGTTTATCTATTTATTTATTTATTTATTTATTTATTTATTTATTTATTTACGTGAAAATACTTAGTACTCTTTATTATTTAGAATAGTTTTTTATTCATTCTTACGAGATTTAGTATATTTATAAAAGATGTTAGATTTAACACATGAAAATGTATTCAATACCGCTTTTTTTAGGTTTCCCAATAAAATTAATTACAATATATTAACTTTAATTTATTTAGCATTTGTAAATATTATTTAGGGTTTAGTTATTATTTATTTAGCATACATTTATTCGAACTTTTTTTTACCGAATAACTTAGGTACTAGATTTTAGAATTCTAGTAAGCTACTGGAGTTGGATTCCAGTTCTTTCTCGCCAAAGGCAACTGTAATACTACTACTACATTAGGAAGGAATTATCTTTCTCACCCGCTCTTACTTAGTCAGTGCTAGTTGACCTAGTTTTGCTAAGATGTTCTTAGTTGGGCTGATTCCTAGAGCTCTTAGCTGGACTGAGGCTCGAGCGTAGCTCTTATTAGGGCTGGGGCTACGTCCCCCTTGAAAGAAGCTGGTTTATTAGCCACAGGCCTTCTGTCTTCCCTTGAACAGTTGACCTGCTCCCAAACTCACTTCGAGTTTCCCCGGAATGCTTAGTTGGACTAAGGCTCGAGCTTAGGACTTGTTGGACTAAATCTACGTACCCTTTAAAAGAAGCTATTTTGCCAGCAACAGGCCTTCTGCCTTCCCTGTCGGTCAGGTAAGCAGCTAGTATAGCTTTTTGATAAAGTTCTACTAAATATATCGGGGTTGGAGTTTTTGTAGTCCAGTTTTGCCATTTTCGAACACAAAAACTTCCAGTCTGTTTTATGCACTCACTCACTAGAACATGAAGATATCTTAATTTGGTTTAATTTTCCGATTATTGTAGTGGGGCACTCTTTTTTTAGTTTATTGGCTGGAATCAATTTAGGTCATTGAAGTAGATAATGTGAATTTGTTTAATAGTCTGGAAGTTGTGGTACGTAATTCTTATATTTTAGTTTTTATTTCTTCTTTCAAACCTTTTATTTGGTTATTTAAGATATCTTGAAAGATGGATGGGAACAGAAAATGCTTGTTAATATAAATAAATGAAGGTATAAAACTTTTTGATATGACACAATCATATTGCAAGCAGTTACGAAACCTATAAGGTTGCTGTTTGTCAGGTTGGCCCTGCTAAAAGAGTCGACGTATTTGATAGGAATATTTTTTTTTATTTGTAGTTTTGAGCCAAAAAATTCCTTTGCCTCCTGGAAGTTATTGGGGCATATTTATTGATAAAGAATCTGCCTTAATCGCAGAGTTATATTTATTGATAGTATTTATCCCCTTGAGGTGACACTAATAAATGAAAAAGCTAAACATTAAGTTTTTTCCACTTATATATTAATATACACTTTTCACATAAATTTTTAGTTTAATATTTAAAATGCTTGATGTTAAATTTATTGCGGTTCGTGCTTTCGTACCCGTGGCGGGTTACTTCTTCAGGAATTGAATGAATATCGTGAGAAGATGCTATGAATTTAGTTATGGTTCCTGGAATCCTGGTAAAAGTAGTTAAAAAATAGAAAAATTAGTTATATTAACTTTAAGTAATTTTAAAGTTTTGTAGACTTTTTTAAATGGAAATTTTTGATGTCGTCTACATAGTGATTGCCGATTTGGGTGTTTTAGTTATGAGTTTTTTCTTATAAAGGATTCGTTTTTTTTCTTTGTAAGTAATTTGTTTAGGAAGTATTAATTTGGAGGACGTAATGTTGATTAAGCGTTTGTTACTATTTCTGTGGATGGTTTATAAAGATGAGCGTTTGTCTGCATGTAGATCGTATTTATGCTGATAAATCCGTGTGTCTAGATTATAGGTTTCTCCAATAAAGCGTTTGTTGCAATGTAAAGAAGGAATTGTTTAGACACCGGATTTTTCGTTGTAATAAGGGTTTTTTGGTTAAAGTGTGTCTTTAATGGTTATTATGTTAAATTTTGTGATTTGCATGGTGCCTGGTATATGTTTTTTAAGTGTGAATTTAAATTGGCTATGAGCAAAATGTTAGCAAAAGAATTTTGATTCGTGGAAAGATTTAAGTAATTGTTTTATGCTCGTTTAAAGGCTTTGTAAATTATAGGTTGGGGATAGTTTAGTTTTTTGAAAGTGTTTATAATTTTTTTCTCTATTTCCAGATGTATTATGTCATAAATTCTGAGTGCGCGAAGAAATAAATTTATTAACCCTTAATAGGTATCTATGGGTCTTTTCGGACCCAGCAAAAATCGCTTTTTCAATAATCGATCTGTAAAGTCGATACTCCTGCGCTGAAGTTTGATATTGCCCAATATATCATCAGTGGGCCGTGAGCTCTTGCAGAGGACGGATGGGTGTCGCTCTGTCTCCAATAGATATTTAGTTACGCCCACTGCTGGGTCCGTGCGGACCCATGTTACCTTTTACGTGACCTTATATTTTACTGTTATTCTATGTGTACTTTTTTAGGTGCACATAATGTTGTTGCATATATGGCAGTTGCATATATTATATTATATATATATTATATATATATATATATATATATATATATAATATATATATATATTATATATATTATTATATATATATATATATATTATATATTTAATAATATATATATATATATATATATATATAATATATACTATATATATATTCTGTACGGACGCAGATTGCCTTTTCTGGATCTTTATATTTTGTTAGTTGCTACATCAGCATACATTGAAGAAAAACAACAAAGTAGCAGTAAGAAGAACATTCTTGCTGCTTATATATATATATATATAGATATATATAATATATATATATATATATATATATATATAATATTATATATATATTATATATATATATATATATATATATATATATATATATATATATATTATATCTGTATTTTTATATATATATATATTATATATATATATATATATATATATATATATATATATATATACTATATATATATCTTATATATCTTTATAAGAAGCGGAATTTTGTTTCTGATTCTTCTGCTCAGTTAGTCCAGTTACATAATGGTCTTATCCGCCCTTGTATGTAGTGGGGGGGGGGGTATTTGGGGTGGTTCCGGTTCCATCCTTCTTTTGGATATGGTTGAGTCTAAAGCTAAGAGACTCATAAACTGTCCTTTTCTTCCAAACTCCGTTGACCCTCCTTCTCTTCAATGCCGAAGGTTTTTTTATTATTATTTCAAAACTTTCTTGCGATGTTGGCTGATGACCGGACACACCACGTCATTGGCCGACATGACTTGTAATTTCCTAAGGTCGTTAGATTTTGAAGCTTGAGGCGTCAAATTAGGGGTTCCTGAGGTCGGGGAAGCCTTTTTTTGAGGTCGGTGAGGCGTTTGGAACTGAGAATCTAAGTCAAATGCCGACATGACTTAGATTTTCTCTAAAATCGTTAGATTTTTATGCTTGATGCATCAAGTTATGGGTTTCTAATGTCGGTGAGACCAATTTTGAGCTCAGGTTGACCAATTTTTGAGATTTTAGATGGGTTAGGAACAAGTCTTATAATCCACACTTTTCTTCTCCAATAAATTTAGGAGTGTTCTAATTGAGGTATCCACTTCAAACTTGACACCCAGCCTGCTGATTAGGTAACCTATTCGTAGAAGAGGTTACATCCCGTAGGACCCCAATTTAGGGGGCGTGCTGGCCCCATAACCTTGAAAATGGACGTAGAAGGATGAAAATTTCAGGTACATAGGAGAATATGAAGAAGTATATAAGGGTCTTATCCTCCCTTGTATGGAGCACTGTTCTCATATTTGGGGTGGCTCCGGTTCTAACCTTCTTTTGGATAGGGTTAAGTCTAAATCTAAGAGACAAATAAACTGTCCTTTACTTTCAAACCCCCTTGACCCTCTTTCTCTTCGACGCAACATTGGCACTCTATCTCTCTCTACTATAGGTATTACAACGACAGCTGCTCGAGAGAGTTGACCTCTCGCATTCCTTAACCACTGCGTCACCCTCGTAGTACTAGAGATGCTTTGCTGTCACGTGAATTCTGTGTGAGTACTGTGAATTCAAGGCTCTCTCTTTGTGGTACATCTTTCTTTCCAGCCACATCTGTTCTGTGGAATTCCCTACATTTTTTCTTATATCTTCCTCTCTTTAAGGCCCACCTCAGTAGTACAGTAGGCTTTGTAGTACTAGAGGTACTTTTCTGTCGCATGAATTCTGTGTGAGTACTGTGAACTCAAGGCTTTCTCTTTGTGGTGCCTCTTTCTTTCCAGCCACATCTGTTTTGGTAGAATTCCAAGTCTTTTTGCCTCGCTAGTAGGAATGTGCTTTGCTGTTTCGCATTGAATTCTGTGTGAATACGGAGTACTATGAACTCGTGGGCTCTCTCCTTTGTCGGTAACCTCTTTCTTTCCAGCCACTTCTGTCTGTGGAATTCCCTGCATCTTTCCTTATATAATCTTCCTTTCTTTAAGGCCCACATCAGTAGTGCAGTAGACCTCGTAGTACTAGAGGTGCTTTGCTCTCGCATGAATTCTGTGTAAGTACTTTGAAACTCAAGGCTCTCTGTGGTACCTCTTTCTTTCCAGCCACATCTGTTCAGTGGAATTCCCTGCCTTTTTCCTTATATAATCTTCCTCTTTTTAAGGCCCACGTCAGGGAATTGTGTTAGGTATGGGTTAATTGTGGGCTTATCTTATTTTATTTCTCTGCCCCGTCCCCTATTTTACTAATGTGGGTCCGTAAGGACCCACATTACCTTTTAGCGTCAGGCAATAAACCTGCAAACACTGCTCCAATTTCTTTTTTCAGATTTCGATGTGAATTGCTGGGCCTATCGTATTGTAGGCTAGAATGTATTTTGGGAAAGGATTAATCTAAAAAATGCAAAAGAAATAAAGTTTATATTAGGTATAGAATATTTTTGGCAAATTTTTTTTTTAAGCATGGTAAATTGAAATACCTTTTTTTTGTTCTGATCATAAAAAAAATTATTCTAATTCCATTTTCAAAGCAAAAACAATTTAAATTAACTCTAGATGGATGGAAAAATAAAATTAATAATTAATATTAACAAACAAATTAATTTTCTATGATTACGAGCGGTTCTAGTAAGGTGGGTCCGCAAAGACCCAGAATACCTTTGGTGAAATGAAATGGCCACCTTACCGTTTAAGGGTTAAAACTGCTATTTTGGTTGAAAATTGATAATCAGAGTACCAATGGATATAGGAGCCGGATGCAGTGAGTTTTCTGTAAATTTGATATGTGGGGAAATCATTGTTTGATTAAGTGATGAGGATATCGAGAAATGGAATTTTATTGTTGTTAGATGGCTCTATGGTACATTTTATGTTTCTATGTATGTTGATTATAAAGTTTAGCATATGGTTTGTGTTAATATCTTTTGGTATTAAAGCAAAAACGTCATCAACGTATCTGAGCCAGACTATGGATGAGAACATGGGGTTGGGGAATATGATGTATTTTTCTATTTATTCCATGTATATTTTGCTTAAAGTAGGGGAGAGGGTGAACCCATGCTGATGCCGTTGATCTGTTTTTAGTGTTTATTTTGAAATTTGAAATAGGCATAACCTAAGGTTAGTAAAATGAGGGACTTGATGGTGGTGAAAGGTATGGAGAAAGTGATGTTATTTGCTATGATATGCTATAAGCTTAAGGTTTAGCTTTTTCATTTTTAAGTGTCGCCTCCTGGGGATAAATACTATCAATAAGTATAACTCTGCATTTAATGCTGATTCTTTGTCAATAAATATGCCCCCAAATAACTTCAAAGAGGCAAAGGAATTTTTGACTCAAAACTACTAAATAAAAAAATGATTCTACAAATAAATCGACTCTCTTATAGCGGCAAACCTGATAAAAAGCAACCCCAAGTTTCTAACTGCTTGAAAATATGATTGTGTCATACCAAAAAGTTTTATACCTTCATTTATTTATATTAACAAGCATTTTCCGTTCCCATCCATCTTTCAAGATATCTTAAATAACCAAAATAAAAGGTTTGAAAGAAGAAATAAAAACTAAATATAGAATTAACAACCACAACTTCAAGAACTATCAACAAATTTATTATTATCTACATCAACACCTAAATCGATCCACAGAACTAAAAAAAATATGCCCACACAATTTCAGAAAATAAAACCAAATTAAGAAATATTCATCATCAAAACAAACTGAAGATTTTGTTCAAAAATAGTAACTGGACTAAAAACTCCAACCCCAATATTATATAGTAAACTTATCTAACCATATATTCTCACCGACCGAAAATACTATAATAGGTTATGGCTTAAATTTTGGTATTAATAATAAGGAACCATTTATACCATTAACTAATAACTTCAATAATTGGAAATCCAAAAATAAGGACCAAAACATAAACTACTGATATACTTTCCGAAATACTCCTAAAACTACAAATAGACTCTCAAAACCAAAATCTTTTCCCCCATAGATTCCATCAATTCCTCTTAAATTTACACAACAACAGCAGCATTACTATCTCAAGATCAGATAAAGGCAAAAAAATGTTATAATGAACACAACCGTTTAGCTAAACAAATCTATCCAATTACTCAACGACCCAACCACTTATAATGAAATAAATGCAGACCCATTAAAAAACTCACAATCAACATTTAACAAATCACTGACACAAATTTTACCTAATAATAAAGACCTACAAAACACATTCAAATCATATTTACCTACTCTCTCCAAATTCTATGCCATACCAAAAATTCACAAAAACAACGTCCCACTCCGCCCAATCATATCAAATATAAACTGCATCACCTACAAATTATCAAAATGGCTATCTAAAGAACTAAACCCCCTCATTGGACACATTTCAACCTCACACATAAAAAACTCACAACACTTCATACAGAACACAAATAGCATAATTTTCTCCAACTTCAATGTAGTCAGTTTTGATGCAATATCTCTTTTCACCAATGTTCCCATAAATAACTTACTACAACTCCTTGAAAACCATATCATAGCAAAAAACATCACTTTCTCCATACCTTTCACCACCATCAAGTCCCTCATTTTACTAACCTTAGATCATGCCTATTTCAAATTTCAAAATAAACACTATAAACAGATTAACGGCCTCAGCATGGGTTCCCCCCTCTTCCCCACCTTAAGCAATATATACATGGAATTAATAGAAAAATACATCATATTCCCCAACCCCATGTTCTTATCCATAGTCTGGCTCAGATATGTTGATGACGTTTTTGCTGTAATATCCAAAGATATTAACAAAAAACCATATAATAAACTTTATTAACAACATACATAGGAACATAAAATTTACCATAGAATCATCAAATAACAATACAATTCCATTTCTTGATATCCTCATCACTTGGTCAAACAACAATTTCCCTACATATCAAATTTACAGAAAACCCACTGCATCTGACTCCTATATTCATTGGTACTCTGATCATCAATTTTCAACCAAAATAGCAGTTTTATCCAATTTATTTCTTCGCGCACTCAGGATCTGTGACACAATACATCTGGAAAATGAAAAAAAAACAAAATTATAAACACTTTAAAAAAAACTAAACTATCTCTAATCTATAATTTACAAATCCTTTAAACCAGCAAAAAAACAAATACTTAAATCTTTCCACGAACCAAAATTCTTTTGTTAACATTTTCCCATGCTCAATTTAACTACACACTTACTAAAAAAAACATATACCACGCACCATACATACCACAAAATCTAACTTCATAACCATTAAACACACATTTAAACCAAAAAACCCTCCTTACAACCAAAAATCCGGTATCTACACAATCCCTTGTATACATTGCAACAAAAATTACATAGGAGAAATCAATAATCTAGACAAACACACACGCGTTTATCAACACAAATACGATCTACACTCAGATAAACCCTCATCTTCTTTAACCATACACAGAAATAGTAACAATCACTTCATCAACACTACCTCCTCCAAATTAATACTTCCTATACAAAATACCATGCAAAGAAAAATAATCGAATCCTTTATAATAAAAAATTCTCATAATTACAACACCCAAATTGACAATCTCAGTATAGACGGCATCACAAATTTACAATTAAAAAGTCTACAAAACTTAAAACCTACTTAAAGCTATTATAACTAATTTTCCTTTTATTTAACTATTTTTAAAAGGTTCCCAGAAACCAT
>JABUQX010090107.1:30000-32349 GCA_015478945.1 Trachelipus rathkii | reverse complement strand
TCTCTCTCTCTCTCTCTCTCTCTCTCTCTCTCTCTCTCTCTCTCTCTCTCTCTCTCTCTCTCTCTCTCTCTCTCTCTCTCTCTCTCTCTCTCTCTCTCTCTCTCTCTCTCTCTCTCTCTCTCTCTCTCTCTCTCTCTCTCTCTCTCTCTCATTCTGTTTTTAATTTTTTCTATTTCACTTGGTGCATACATGTTTCATATCTCTCTCTCTCTCTTTTTTTTTTTTTTGTGCATATATTTATATATATTTATCTATCTCACACTCTGCAGTTTGTTTTTCTGTAAGTTTCATTCTTTCTCCACCCCTTTTTTTTTCTTTTCTCCCTATTACTATATATAGTGAGAGAGAAGAGATATATATATATATATATATATATATATATATATATATATATATATATATATATATATATATATATATATATATATATATATATATTGCCCCTGGGTCTTCCTTATTTGTGGGTCCATGTCATCTCCGGAAACCTAGCGACCTCCACCGGGCGGATCCACAGGTCTCTTAGGGATGAAATCTGATAGAGAGTTCTGTAGGATGTGAGTGATGGGCACTTCAGAAGGAGGTGATCTGCTGTTTCAGCCTCTGTTAGGCATTTGAGACAGAATGGTGAGGTAACGTCTTTTAGTCGAAACCTGTGTCTGCACTCCTGGAGATCCGGGTGATGCCCGGATCTCAATCAAGAGAGTGATATTCGGATCTTTCGTGGGGAGTTTTTTGTGTTGCAGATATTTCAGGAAGGAGGGAGTTTATGAAGTGATTTAGTGGGCGATTGTTGAGGTATTGCCGTGTAAAGTATGTGTGAATATGTTTTGAGAGAGATTTGTTGTTTGGAGGAGGGGTGATGGCTCTAAAGAGTTCCCCGAAGTAGAGAGCAACGGAAGACGGATGGGACTTTAGACGATGAATAGTGTGATCTCTAATGTAGTTGTGGCATTGGTGGGTTGGGTCGAGAGCTTTGGCATAAAATTGTGTTCCTATCATATCTAAATGGTCCTGAATGGGGAGGATTTTTGTTTCCTCGTGTAGATACTTGATTCTTTGTAATTTGCTTCTATTGGTAAATAAGGTTTGGGGGTATCAGACTGTTGATCAATAATTGATTGTAGTTCTTGAGAATTGTTTGTATGTAGTTGTCAGCGTTTCTGTTGCATTGCTGAAGCTGTGTTGAGATAGAGTTCGTAGATTATTTAATTTTCTATTTGATGTACTTATGATGTTTTGAATTTGATGTGGAAAAGTAAAGTGGGTGTCGAAGATTATAGCTAGTATTTTGGGTGTTTTCTTTATGGGAACAATGGTGTTATTGTTATTTAGAGTTACTTGAGGGTGTAGTAATGATTGGTGTCTGTCAGTTGTGATCAGGGTTATGGATGATTTCTCGGCAGAGGCTGACACTCTGTTGGAAGACAACCATGCTCCTCCTATACGATATAGGTAAGTCTTAATATGATTTCTAGTTATGGGTACTGAAGGGTCTGATATAATTATGGTTATATCATCTACATAGATTATTAGTTCTGAATTGGGAGGTTGGGAGTAGGGATGTCAGCTGTAAATAGGTTAAACAGATTAAACAGTTTTTGAGATTTGGTGTTAGATGGACACTTGGGCAGTGCGTCCAGATAAGAAATTAGATAGCTATTTTTTGTAATTGTTAGGAAAGTGTGAGTTTAGGAATTTTTGAAAGATTAAACCGTCTAGATACTGTGTCGAAGGCTTTACTAATGTCGATAGCAAGGAGTATTGTTCGAATTGTTCTATGGGATGGTGTTTTGTTTAATCCGTTTATGATATTTTTTTGTGATATTTGTTAGAGATGGTGAGGTGGAATGGCACTTTTTGAAGCCATGTTGGTAATTTGAGGAGGGAAAGAGGGGTTGGATTTTGATGAGTATGACCTTCTCCATTAGTTTTCACAAGGTGGAAAGTAGGGACATGGGTCGGTATGAAGAAGAGAGATTGGGGTCTTTTCTGGGGTTTAATTTGTGTATGATTATTGCTTTTTTCCAGTGTGGAGGAATTTTGTTAAGTGTTCAAGATTTATTGAAAATATTTATTTATAATGAATGAAATAGCGGTTGGTCCAAAGTTTTTAATGTGAATGTTAGAAATGTTGTCGGGGCCAGAGGCTAGGTAATTTTTTAGAATTTTGATGAGAGAAGTGATTTCTTGTGTAGTGAATGGGGGTTGGGATTAATTTCTAATTGTGTTTTTTTTTAAGCATGCGAATTATCTTTCTGTTATTTGGGTGTGTAGATTTGTTGGAGATTTTGGAGTACTGTCGTGAAAGGATATTGCAGCGTTGTTTGAGGGAAGGGAAAGAGTTATTTT
>JABUQX010090107.1:0-25000 GCA_015478945.1 Trachelipus rathkii | reverse complement strand
AACATGAATATGAACAGTAGATCGCTAAGAATATGAATAGTCCTTCAACATGTGTTTAATATTTTACTCGTGTTATTATCCAGTTTTAGATAATGTTTAACTACGGGTTGGAAAAAAACCGAGTTTGAGTGGAATGTGCTTTACGGCTGACACCACCATCGTTCAATATAGTCTCTAGTCTTAATACTAGCACTTGTGCCCTCAGTGTTGGAAGCACGCACATGTCCCAACCTATTCCGAAAAAAGGAAGCAGCTCTGATCCTTCTAGCTATCTATCGCCCTATAGCTCCCACTTGTATTCTATCTAAAAATCTTTGAAAACCCTTCTCAACTCCCACTTCTTAGACATCTTGGCATCTCATCTCTCTTCTTATGACCGATCTCCAGTTACGGCTTTTGTGTGTTCAAAGTCTTACTGAGCGCATATTACTTTCCTATTTAACCGATTTTATTTTCCGTTATGAGGAACTTCTGCAGGATTTGCGTAGTGGCCTTGACATATTCCAAAGGCATATTTGACCGGGCTTATGGCACGCATCAATTTGCTCTCCAAAGATCCCCTCGCTTTCCTACCTTCTCTTTGCTTACTATGTCTAGCTTTTCCTTCAAGTCGCTAAACATCGGCTATGGTTGAGGGAGAGAAACTTCAATTTTTCTTTTTCTTCAATAGTAGAAGTTTCCTCAGGTATTCGTCTCACTCCTACCCCTTTATTCCTACTTTTTCATTAATGATCTTCTACCTGCACAGTCTAACTATATCCACTTATGCCGATGACTCGACGCTTCATTCTTCAACTCATTTCAATTCAACTCTCTCTCTTTACTTCTAGAATTGCCTTCGTCTTTAAAAAATTTTCTTTTTTTTTCCGAAATTTTTCTTATTCTCCTGCTAGATAGAATTTGCGAGTGGGGTCGTACTGCAACCTTGTGAAATTCAATTTTTTAAAAACCCAACTTCTACAAATCTCCCTCTCTAAAATTACCTTCTAACTTTCCTACTCTCTTTTGACGTTCTTTCGTCTCTCCTGTTGACAATAATATAAACATCCTTGCCTTAACATAAAAAAAAAATGTCTTGGAAAAGCCTCACATCACAACGGTTGCTGGGTGGCCTCAAAGAAACTGGAAGTTCTTTGTTTAAAGACTGCGAGACTTTTTTTTTTCCTCTTCTCAGTTAGTTCCAGCTATATAGTAAGTATCATACATCCGACTTATGTTGATAGTAGTATTGTTCTCATATCTGGGGGCTCTGGTTTCACCCGGACTTTTGCCCGATTCGAGGTCGAGTCACAATAAGTCGGGAGTCGGTTTTTTTTAATATACTTTCCAGTTCACTTGAAAACCTCTATCTTTGCGCGGCGATGTTGGTGCTTTGATCTTTTTTCTATAGTCATCGCAGCGGCGAGGTGTCGAGGAAACTATCTCTCGCGTTACCCACGCACCTTACGGACGCCTCTAGTAGCACAAGGGGTGCGTATCTGCGCACGAGTTTGTGTTGATAATATTGTTAACTCCAGGCTAGTTTGCTGCTAATTCTATGACATAATATCTTTACACATACCCATCCTAAGGTGTTTCCATATTTTTTTCCTTCCACCACGTTCTGGGGAACTCTTCTTTCCTCATCTGTGTTCCTGCTGAATTTAATCCTGCCCTCACTTTAAAGGCTGCGTCTATGTTCATCTGCGTAATTTGTGATAGCGGATGAAATTTTTGGCGTGCAACATCCCCTCTTGAATAGCTCTGCGTGTAGTGTGGTGATTACGTAAGAATAAAAAAAGATTTGAAGGATACGGTTAACATTAACGATTAACGTTAACGTTGCTACATCTTACGATAAACGCTTTAATGTATTAACGCCGTAATTTTTTTTTTGGTTAACGCATTAAGAATTACGACGTTAAACTTCTCAAGTTAACGGTTTGCCCACCTTTGGATATATATATTATATATATATATATATATATATATATATATACTTATATATATATATATATATATATTATATATTATATATTAGTTATTTATATATATATTGTGTATTATATATATATATGATCTAAAAAAGGTGGTATAACAGGTGTTTTGGGGTGTCAGGAGAAAAATGAGAATGGTACGAAGGTGATTGATTTCTGTGAGGGAGAGGTATGTGTGTAAGTAATACTTTCTTTAAACACAGAGTATACATAAAGTATACAGAGTTGGTGTAGGTAGAGATGGTAATCGAAGTGGAAAATATGATTGATTTGTGTTGGTTGAAGAAGGAGATGTGAAGTATGTGCTGGATGTTAAATCAGTGAGGGGTTTCGGAATGGGATTATCGGATCATTTATGTTCTATGTAAAAAGTTAGTGGGACTTTTGTATGGAGAGGAAGGTGATACGAAGGAAGTGGGTAAAATAAGAGTGAGTTTAGTGAACAAGGTAATAAAGATAATTATGTAAGAACGCTTCGAAGTAAATCATGCTTGAAATGTGAACAGTTAGAAACTGAATAAATCTGAAGCAATTGTGAGCAGCTGCAAAAGAAAAGTATGTGTGGCGTGTGCTGAAACAGGTAGGAAGTAAGAATGATAACAGTGGAGTAGTGGAATGAAGAGGTGTTCTCAAGCGGTTAAAAGTAAAAAAGAGCGTGGTTGAATGTACTAAAGCAAAATGATGAGTTTCAAAAGAAAAGAAAGGATGCTTGTGAAATTATATAAGGAGCTGAAAAAGAATGCTAAAGATGATTACGTAAGAGAAATGAAGAGGTAAAACTGAACAGTTTGAAGGAGGATGAATGGGGACATACAAGGGATAGGAAGCTCTTCTGGAGGAAGCGCGGAAAGGTTAAGAATAGTAGATAGATAGGGAACCTGCTTAGATAATGAATAGGGATGGTGTTTTTGTAAGTGATGAAATTGATGTGAGTGGAGTGTGGAAAGGAAATTTGAAAATCTGTATCAACTATTGGCAGTAATGATTAGTGATAATGACTGTTGTGGGTTTTGATGGTACAATGAAGGAATAGGTATTTTGGGGATTGAGGTTATTAGCAAAAGAGGAGGAAATGGGTAGAGTGAAAAGTTGAAGAATAGTAAATCTGCAAGTATAGATGATATTACTGGAAATGATCAAGAGACGAGGCTAAGATGGTGATTGATTTGGATTAGGAGGCATTAAGACATTAGAATATAGAGACAGTAAGAAGTCACATTGGGCCGTATCGAGGACTAGTCCCAGTCCAACTCCACTAACCAATTGTGTAATAAAGCGTTTATGGATTATAGTTTCGATGGGATTGGAGTGAGAGCAGTAATCAGTACCTTTATTATAAAGTGAGCTCAAGGCGAGATAAAGGGAACTGTAGAAATTTATAAAGATATAGTTTTATGAATGTTGTAAGGGAAGATATAATGTTAGGTGTTTTGGGAGCTGTCGAAAAGAGATGCTCGAGGTGGGCTGAAGACTGATTGGTGAAGACAAGGTGCGTTTAGGTGTAAGGATGTGTGGATCTCAAATCTTTACATTGAACGAGCAACATGATAGAGAAAATGATGAGAGAGGTAAGGATATAAATTGTATTTAGGTTTTATGGATTTGCAACATGAGGTATTGATTATGGTTAGTACGGGAAAGTCTATGGATGTTAGTATAGTATAGTGTGGTTGATACGCTTCTGAATGAATCAAAAAGTATGTATGAGATAGTGAGCGTGTGTAAGATTAAATAGTTAGTGTCAAAAGTGGTTGGTTTAGTATTATAGCTGAGTGAGGGCAGGGTTGTGTTACTGTCTCCTGTGGTTATCAATTTGTATATGATGGAGGTTTATGAATGCTTGAAGGTGCGCTGCACAGGAAATAGCGTTGATCTAGAATGATATGCGAAATATTAGTGTAGAGAGGGAGGCAATTAACGTTATATATGCGTGTTTTCATGATTGGTTTTGTGTTGGCGAATCTGAAGAGTTTGAGAGGATTGTAGAGAGATTTGGCAGGGTGTATCCGCTCCAAGGAGGGGTTTTGAAAATAAACGTAGATAAGAGTAAGGTTACTGTTGTGAGTGAGGACAGTTTCCTCAGTGTGAAGTTATGTTAGATGGTGAGGCAAGCTGGAACAAGTGTCTGAGTATTTAGGGTAGGTATATGTTGGTGAGAAGGGAACGGATGGATGCAGGAGTGTAATAGGAAGTTGTGAATGGTAGGAAGGTGGCTGCTGCAAATTAAAATCATTGGTGAATGGAAAGGGACTAAGTCTTTAGTGCTCTAGGGTCTTACATGAGGGTATGTTGTTTACCTGTGTTATTGTATAGTAGTGAGACTATGGTTCTGGAATAAGGAAGTATAGATCTAAAGTTTCAATGTGTTCAAGTTATGGCCTCATCTTAGGGGCATGCTAGTAGTGAGAAGAATTAATAAAATGAGGATATGAAACTATTAAGAGAGTTCGATGTGGTGTAAAAAGAAAGGGGGAAAACGAAAAGAATAAATGAAAGATGTTGAGTATGTTGATCATTGTGGAAAGGATGAGATGAGAGTCGATTTTAAGCAAATGTATAGTGGCGAGTGTGTTGAAACCGACCGACTGGGAGATCGAAGAAAATAAAAAGTGGATTAGGTCAGTAAACGAATGTCTGAAGGAGAGAAATGTGTAGTTGGCAGAAGGCGAGAATAAAGGTGTATAACAGGAGTAATGGCGGGGTTTTGTGATGGGAGTATGGTTGTGGCCCACCTGGTCAAGGGATGGACCCTTACACTGACGATTTACCATTAATGAGGTCCGTCGCAGTCCCGTGAGCTTTAGGGGTGGATTTTCTGACTGCGACGAGTCCTTTACTAATTAATTGGTACAGAGGGGGTAAGGCTGGGCCAGAAAAAAGGTTTAGATTGAAGAAGTATAATATTATATATTTATATATATATAGTATATATATTATATATTATATATTATATATATATTAATATATATAATATATATAATTATATATATACTATACCGTATATAGTTAATATTATAGTATTATATATTATATAAATATATATATATATATATATTAGTATATTATATATAGTAATATATATATATAATATATATATTAAATATTACTATTAGTAATATATTATATGATAATATATATATAATATATATATTATATATATATATATACTATATATAATATATATATAATATATATATATTATTAATATATATTATTATATATATATATATTGTATATATTTATATATATAATATAATATTATATATATGTGTGTGACGGTGAGTGAAGCAAAGGTTCACCCACGCGATTGTAATTTTGGTTTCATGAAGTGCCGTTATGATATTTTATTAAAATACCGAACTATATTATAATATACTTATTAGCTTGCTATAATGAACAAAGATAACAAACCAGAACAAAAATTGTACTTAAAGTTTATAAAGGAAATCCAGTGGGTTACCAGAAGTTCTGGAGAGTGTGCCGGATATCGTCGCTGGAATGCTAAAGCTTCTTTGATACTCCGCCCAGATTACATTGTCTCTGGAACCTTCCTCTTGTGTAGGGGTTGCGCTTCAAAGGTGTGGGGAATGTGATAATGTTGTAACACACCAAGACAGTAAGTTTATAAGGATGGTTGAATAATAGAGGGAAAATGAATTAAACAAACTTAAAAGAATGTTTTATTCAATTACAACATCTGAGAGAACATTTACAATATAGATTTTTGTACAATTTAATTGATGATTATGGTATGAGACATGAAAGTCTATGTAAAGAACATTCATGTAAAACAAAAATGTGAAATGGGATGAAGAAGATGATAAGTCCACTAAGGAATGACTAAATAAAGACCATTCACAGAGTGGCAACTTAAAGCTAAGAGGAATGACTAAAATGTGGAAATAATTAGTCATTCAATGAATAAGCAACCTACTTATTCTAAGAAAGAAAAGAAAAACACAATAAACAACGAAATCTTAACCAAAACTTATCTCAATTATAAAATTCGTTCCAAAACAAAAAAAACTCTTGACCAAATATAAAACAGAAACGTGGTCCCAAAATAATATTGGTCCCAGCATAGAAAAGTTGTTGCAAAACCAAAAACCAAAATAGAAAATGGTCCCAGCAGAAAAACTCTTGACCAAGTATAAAAAAGAAAATCTTGACCAAACTTAAAAACCTAAAATGAAAATAATATATTTCTATTTCCTCTATACGTATTATTCTTTTTTATTATCATATATATTTTATATAGAGATTCAGATTAATCATAAAACAGTGTACAACTTAACTATCACCGACCTTGGATCTTTAATTTGTATGAAGTTATGGATGAATTTGAGCGATGAAAAGTTGATAAGGGAAGTGGAAACTGTAAGCAAAAAGCAAAGGATTTATTTAAATTAAGTAATTTTACCATCCTAGGAAGTGTTCATCCCTTTGGGTTTAGATTTTGTGATTTTACCTTACTATTAAGTTACTAACCTTCACTGTTTTTATAAATTAAATATATGATGAAATCAGAAATTTTACTTTGAATTATGAATTATTTTTAAAGAGAGCTTGTCTCATAAATACTCACTGAAAAACATTAGGTCATGTAATAATTGTTATATTACATTAAATGAACATTATTAACACAATCAATATAAAATTTGGATCTTTTATAATTATTATAGTATTTGTTAATGAAGAGTTGGAGCGTTTACTTTACTATATTAGCTTGAGAAAAGAAGTATTCTTTCTTTATTTCAGGGGAAAGTAAAACAATTTATAGCATTAATTAAATTCGTTTTGGAGGCAATGCAGAACCCATACATTTATATTTAAAAAATTAATAAATTAAAAAATTTTTTTAAATTAAATTTAAAAAAAATTTAAAAAAAATAAAATTTTTAACTTTATTTAAAAACAATAATAATAAATAATAAAATCGGTCTGAATGTAATAATTATATGCACTAGAACCCTTATATCTTTTTAGGAACTACTAAACTCTTCTTCATTTATTGGATACCTTTTTTTAAACATATTGTAATTTACGTATTTTAATGCTAAATACCCTAAAAGACTTGATATATATGAAAATAAGTAATTTTAAAAAAAAACAAAAAAAACAAAAATTTTGGCCTTTGGTCTTTTTAAAAAAAAACGTGTTTTTTTTTAAAAAACGAACGGTTTTTTTCTTAATCCCAACCCTATTTATATATATATATATATATATATATATATTATTATATAATATAATATATATATATATATATATATATATATATATATATATATATATATATATATATATAATATATATAAATTCCTTAATTAATTAAGGCACTTTTATATATATTAAGTATATATTTTTATCTTTATAAGTATGTAACTTTTTGTAAATAACAACTGTGTAAAATTGATTATAATTCATTAATTAAAGCTGTTTTTAGTTTAACATTAAAATATATATTTTTTGCTTGACCCACCTGCAACCCCCGTATATCCGCTTGTGCCCCCTTGGGGGTCGCGCACCCCCGGTTGAGAAATGCAGCTCTAGGGTGTTCGTTAGTTTTAAAATTCATAAAATAACTTTACATATAGGCTGTATATATATACGAGTATATATATATATATATATATATATATATATATATATAT
Source organism: Trachelipus rathkii (assembly GCA_015478945.1). Taxonomy (NCBI): domain Eukaryota; kingdom Metazoa; phylum Arthropoda; class Malacostraca; order Isopoda; family Trachelipodidae; genus Trachelipus; species Trachelipus rathkii. The sequence continues at coordinate 17,373 of JABUQX010090107.1, read as the reverse complement.
AATATATATATATATATATATCATATATATATATATATATATATTAATATATAATATATAATATATATATATATATAAATATATATTATATATATATATATAATTATATATATATATATATATATATATAATATATATATATTGGTGATAACTATAAATTATAATAAAATTATATATATAGAGTAATATATATAGTGTCTGCTTACACGAGTAACAGAACCACACCAGAAATGTTTAACTCATCAATAGACAATATTCAAAGTTTCATAACAATATGTTAACTACTATATATATTATGTTTTTATAAATAAAACGTGCTTTGCAGAAACATATCGAAGAAGGTCCTATGTATGTACCACAGTAGAAATGTAATGGTAAGAGATTTAGCTTAAAAATGTAAAATTATTTAGTAAAACATTTAAAAGTGAACAAAAAAAAAGGCCCGCTGTTTGCAAAAAAGGCTGTCCACAGTGTAAAAGACACACACAGAGAGAAGGGAAACCAGGGATACATCATTCCCACCATTTTAACTCTTCTCAGTGACCACGCGTGTAATTCTTTAATGGTATTCTTAATGATTAACTCATAAAATTGCATTGATTCTTATTATTAATGTTTTTTTTTGCATCAAAAAGCGAACGAATTTTTTTTTTTTTTTTGAAATTAAAATAAAAAAAAAATAAAATAAAAAAGTAAAATTTATCCACAAATATTTTCAACCAAAATCGAACATCCAATTTGGGTCAACCCTCATAACTCTACTCTAGAGTTAATTTTTTTTGTGTTTTTAGGTTGTATTTATTTGGTTTGATTTAAGGGGATCTTATGGTGTATGCTAAATTATGAAGAAGATATCTTATATTTTTTTTAATATTACTATACAAATTAGAAAATAATAAAATAAAAAGAGTGAGAATTTTCCTCAAATAAGCAAAAAATTGCCGAAAATCACAAATACTTTCCAAGATTCACTGCTATGCTGCTGATGTACTCAGCTTCTCTTAGAACCTGAAACTCTTCCTTTTATTAGTTATTTATATATGAAACCGTTTAAACTAAACTATGAGTAGTACCAACAATGGTGAAAAAATAAAGATGGCCCTTTTAGATAACATTTATGAAAAATGGGAACATCTCCTTTTTAACTAACAAAAAATTGTTTTGAGTTGAAAAAAATAAAGTCACACTCAAAAAGTAAACAAAAACGCTAAAGGGCTACAGTCATTACCATTGTTTTTATTATTTTGTTAGGTGTTGTGAGTTAAAGTGACAGCATGAGATAACAGAGCCATTTCATTTCAAAAACAAAAGTGGCCTTCTCTCTTCTAGTTCATACGAGAGAGGGCCCTTTGTCCTAGTTTGCATGTCTTTTATTGTCGGATGGTGTATTGCTGCACGTTGTATGTAGGTGAAGATATAATCTGGTTGTGTTTAGGTCTGAATAAAGAGAGCTGCTGCGTTATCTGAGGTAGAGAGCTGAAAAGGTAAACTGAAAAAACTGACTCTGGTGAAGACAAGTGCGTTTAGGAGTAGTAAAGATGTGTGGATTCAAACTTTACATTGAAGCAAATGATAGAGAAAATAGAGAGAGAGAGAAGAAGAATATAAATTGTATTTAGGTTTATAGTCTTGCCATAGGCAAGCAGTGAGATTGTTTTGTTCAATAATGCCTGTTATTTGCCCTAATTTGCCCTGTTATTACTTTGATATTTAATAGTGTTGGTGATTACGCTTCTGAAACTCGGAGCATCAAATATTGTATGAACGATAGTGAGCGTGTGTAAGAATAAATTGTTGAAAAAGGTGATTGGTTTAGTAATTATATAGCTGAGTGAGGCAGGCGTTGTGTTATGTCTCCTTGGGTATTCAATTTGCACATGGATGGGTTATTGAAAGAATTTTAGGTAAAGGTGGTGCAAAACGAAAAGCATTGGATGGAGTATGAGTGAGAGGTACTAAATAAGACAAATAGTGATCATTAATGACGGTAATATTTGGTTTTGTAGTTGTCGAGCGATCTATAAGAGAATATTGAGATTGCAGGAGATTGGATAAAGAGGAAGATTTGAATATAGAAAATCAATGGATAAAATCACTCTGTTAAAAGAGAAAGGGTTGAGTCAGAGACTAAGAACATTAGATAGAGTTAGTTATGGTTGTGAGTAGGACAGTCCTCAGTTAGAAAGATTATGATTAGGAGATGGTGAGCAGCTGGATACAAGTGTCTGATTTTAGAATTGATAATAAGTAAAGAAGCGGAGAGAAATATATGTATGAGCGAAAAATGTAATGATAGGGATTACGGATGATCACAAGAGTTTAGTAGCAAGATATGTTTGAAATGGTAGGGAATGGCTAGATTACATGCAATTACAATCTATTGTTCAATGTTGATGTGAAAGGGATAAAGTCTTTAGTCGCTAGAAAGTCTTACTAATGACTAGGCTACTCAATAGTCCTATAGATTACCTGTGTTATTGCCATAGTAGTGAGACTAGAGTAGGTCTGGAATAAGACAAAGAATTATAAATATAAAGTATGCAATGAGTGTTCAGAGAAATAGGAACCAGTCATATAGAGGCATACATAAGTAATAAGTGAGATGAGAAAAATTTATAAACATAGAAAAAGAAAAAAAGAATAATGAACATATTAGAGAGTATTGAATGGTGTGTGTTAAGAATTGAGTGTGTGTAGAAAACGATTTTCTATTGCCAAGAATAAATGAAAGTTTATGTTGAGATGGTTTGATCATGTGGAAAGGATGAATGATAGGTCGGTTGTTTAAGCAAATGTATAGTGGTGCGAGTGTGTTGAACGAGTTACCGACTGGAGAAACTCAAAAGAAAATGGATTGGAGTCAGAGTCTAGTATCGAATGCCGGTCTGAAGCGAGAGAAATGTGAGCTTTGGCAGAGGCTACGTAGAATTAAAGCTGTGTACATTTATATAGTGAGAGAGAAAAATGGCGGGGTTTGTAGATGCGAGTGAGAGTATATTATGGTAGTTTTTTTATATATTAGTGGAAGGGGGGGGTGACCTACCACCTGGAGTGTACAATGGGATATTATGAGAGCGCCTTTCACTGGAAACGATTACCAAAAGAAGGGTACACTCGTTCGCTAGTCTCTTATGAAGCAAAATAATAGGTAGAGATTTCTGACTGCGACGAAGTGATTAAAGAAGTTTCATCCTTACTAATATAATGTGAGAGGAGTTAAAGAGTGGTATAAGGCTGGGAGAAGAAAAAAGGTTTAAAGATAGCAAGTAGATATATTATTAATAGTATTTAAAGTGTATATTAATATATAAGTGGAAAAAACTTAATGTTTAGCTTTTTCATTTATTAGTGTCACCTCAAGGGGATAAATACTATCAATAAATATAACTCTGCGATTAAGGCAGATTCTTTATCAATAAATATGCCCCAATAACTTCCAGGAGGCAAAGGAATTTTTGGCTCAAAACTACCAAATAAAAAAAATATTCTACAAATACGTCGACTCTTTTACAGCGGCAAACCTGACAAAAAGCAACCTTAAGTTTCTAACTGCTTGCAAATATGATTGTGTCATATCAAAAAGTTTTATACCTTCATTTATTTATATTAACAAGCATTTTCTGTTCCCATCCATCTTTCAAGATATCTTAAATAACCAAATAAAAGGTTTGAAAGAAGAAATAAAAACTAAATATAGAATTAACTACCACAACTTCAAGAACTATTAACAAATTTACCATTATCTACTTCAAGACCTAAATTGATCCACATAACTAAAAAAAATGCCCACACAATATCGGAAAATTAAACCAAATTAAGATATATTCATCATAAAACAAACTGGAAGTTTTTGTTCGAAAATGGCAACTGGACTAAAAACTCCAACCCCGATATTATAGTAAACTTATCAAACTATATACTCTTACCGACCGACAGGGAAGGCAGAAGGCCTGTTGCTGGCAAAATAGCTTCTTTTAAAGGGTACGTAGATTTAGTCCAACAAGTCCTAAGCTCGAGGGACCTTAGTCAGAGCAACATAAGCTCAGGAGCACTTAGTCGCGAACTAAAGCGTATACGAGGGAAACTCACGTAGGAGGATATTTAGGGCAGGTCAACTTGTGTCAAGGGAAAAGACAGAAGGCCGTGTGGACGTAATACAACCAGAGCTATCTATTCTAGAGGCGGCGACGCTCGCCACCTAATCCTAAGTAAGACGTCTCATACAGCTCGAATTCCCTCAAGTCCAGCTGGAAACAGAAGCCTCTAGGAATCAGCCCCAACTAAAGCACACAGGTACTTAGCCAAAAGCTAGGTCAATCATCAGTGCAAACTTGACGGTAAGTAAGAGGCGAAATAGAAAGAAGAGTATACATATGCAAGAATCATAACTAGAGTGTCAGTCAGGAGTCCCGTAGGTAAGCAATACAGTTACAGTTGGCCCTTTTGGGAGCGCAGGATCAGAAGACGGAATCCACGTCCTAGTAGACGCTCTAACTAGAACTCTAGTAACAATACCTAGTTACCTATAGATTGAAATCTGGAAAAAAAAGGCAAGCTCTGGCGAAAGTAGTCCTGCTCTCTCAACACTAAGGGCACCTAATAAGCTAAACCTTAATAATATTTACAAATGAGCTCACATCTAAAAAATTACAAAGGGTTAGGATACTATTGTAGTGATTAGATGTTTATTGAGGGGAGAACATTAGAGAAGGGAGGAAGGCAGGAGAGATAGTAGAAGTGATAACAGATGTATCATGTGTTTAAATCATAACATCTTTGATTAGAGATATGACTAATATCGTAAGGAGTGAACTGCAATGATAAAAACGTGAATTCTACCGAATCAAATAAAAAGAGTTACTAAGTATTGGTGTCGACGTTAGAATATAGGAAGAATAAAGAATAATAGAATAAATAAATGTAATGATGTAAGAGTGAATACTAAATACAAGTAGGAGTCAAGCTAAAGTGAGAAGCACATAATACAGCGAAATATAATATCAGGAGTTGACACTCTCGATTATCCACGTACACAAGAGTAGAATAATATACGAAAATTAATGGCTCAAATACATATGCCGTCGTTACACCGGAATACACATAAGTACGTGAGTATATGTGTATGCACTTGCATGACAAAATATCCCTATAAACGAAAGCATTAGAGTCTAAAATTTACGGGAGATGAGAAGTATAGTATATCCAACAATCTAAGTGGGTAGTTAACATATTATGAAATAGCTACCCGAATAGAGTAGACTCGACTGGATAGTTATTAGGAATGTGTTAAGAAGATATATATATATAATATATAATAAATCAGGCGTTCGTGATAAAGAAGGATAAATAGGTAAAGCAAAATAAAAGGCAGTGTAGAAAAATATGTACTGTGGTACTGGTATATAGTGTATATGGTGTGAGTTTAGTGTGGTATAGAGTAAATCAGTAATGCAAGATAAGCATAATAATTATATATGTTAAGAAATAGGTAGTAGAATGGAGCGTTAAGCCACAGATCTTGCGATATTAATAAGTAGGAGGAAGGTCAAGAGGCTGCTAGAGTACATTGGTAAGAGTGAGTATGAATAAGGGGGATTATAACATTTGACTAACTAGTTACTGTACTACATCTATACTGGTCAAACGGGTAAAAGAGAAAGAATATATGTAGATGATTGAATTATTATTAAAACGCATCGCTACATACCAATATACTAATGTGCGCGATATATTTATATATATATGATATCCCCAGAAAAGATAGGTGACAGTTGAAAATAATAGGGAGGAGTTGTAGATAGAGTAATAGTAGCCATGGATGCTCAGGAGTTTAGAGGCAAAGTCACATATTAATTGATTTTTGTATATAGTCTCCAGAAGAGATAAAAGACCACAAGCCTCGCTGGCACGCAGAGACAGATCCCGCCTAATCCTAGTGAAGCGGTAGCACCTCACGACAATCTCAGATCGTGCGAGCAGCGCCGCGCACGCCAACCCAAGAGAGATAAGAAATAAAAATATTATACCACAACACGGCCAAGATTGCAGAAACAGTATAGGTAACCCTACAGACTCATGATCTCGCTCTCACGCGAAGAAGTCGCATCTAGGGCACAGTAGAGATACAGGGTGGTAATAAGTTACGTGACACGACTTATAAAATACTCACGTAAATATCTGAAAATAAACAAAGCGAAAAACCCTAATATGACAGCATATGACTTATAACATACTTATATCCAGGGAATAAGCAGTAGCTCTTAATAAAAACTCAAACGTTTGAGGTCTCAAATATTAGTAGGAGTTATAACTAAAATAAAAATAATATTATATACTAATAAACTTCACATATATAAATATAGGTAGATAAAGCGGAAAATATATATATAATATAGTGATACTGCAATGAAATGTACGGCGGATAAAGACCAAGTGAAAACTCTCGCTCTAAAAATAAACAAAAAAAAGAAAATACAAAGGGAAAATATAAAATAAAAACTAATTAATAATATATAAATGATGTATACACTATATAATAATAATAAACAGATAATATAAAACAATATAAGCTCGCAAATTTACTTCACAGAATAAAATAATATAAGGAATTAGCGGGCTTTAATATATATTATAAATCGCTATTAACCTTATATATATATATATAGTATATATATATATAAAACTCTATATATATGAAAAATTAATAGCCGATTATCTGATGTTGACTCTAAAAATGAAAGATGACTATTGTAATGAGAAGGTACATCTTTAGAGTATATTATTATATAATAATATATATAATATGATATTATTATAGTTTAATATAAAATAATTAATATAATAATATTATATATAAAAAAAATATAATATATATATATATATAAGAGAATAATAATAAATATTAAGTATTTTACAATTATATATATTTATAATAATATAAATACAATATATATTATACAAATAATTATATTATATATAAGATTATAAATATATATCATATATATTTATATATAATATATGATATTGGATGTACCGTGAACCTCTGAATTTTTTACTAAGTTGCTGGTTCCAGGCCGAACTATTTTGGTTCCTGGCCGGCACTTACCGGAAACTTTCACTTTTTATAAATGCTTTCTTAAAAAAATCGAGGTAAATTGACTTGTCTTATTTACTCAGTTATTGATTATGCATTTAAAATAAATATATTAAAATTGAAACAAATGTTAAGCAATTAAATTCACGAAAAATGGAAAGGAATTTTTCGCCAAGTAAAGCGATTTAGTGAAGATGAGTGTACACGGGATAATTTTAGTTCCTACTACATTGATTATAAAACCAAAGGATGTACCACGTGGGTTTGCAGTTATAGGTGAATCAAAAATATGATAAACACTTTCCAATTTTCAGGGAAATCAACTGAGTAAAGATTCTTTTTTGACTTAATTATAGTTATATAATAGACTAATAGTGCACAGTTTATTAAAGTTAAATCAAGAAAGATTTATCACAATTTCTATTTCACAATATGTATATTTTTTCCGTTTTAGTTAAATTATGTTTTTTTATTGTTTTCATTATAAGCTTGAATTTTATTAAGACCGTTTTTCGTTTTTGCCATTGTGATTACTGGTTCGATAGTCGTTACCAGTTTTTTAAGCACGAAATGTTGTTGCATAAAAACGATCGCGATTTCTCATAAAAGACGAAAATTTGTTTACATAAAAATTGGAGTCGGAGGCGAGAAGTCGAAATTATGTAAGGAACAAGAATATAAATCAGCAAATTGGATTAGCTTAATTTACATAATTTGATAATTCCTTTTAAAAAGGTTATCATAAATTTGGAACATTAAATTTAACATATTGATTGAATCATTCGAAATTCAAAACGGAAGTGCGCCCAGGGCGGCGTAGGCCATCATGTTATCTTTATACATTTTTTTCGTAAGATACATTGAACACATTCGGAAAACACGGAAAGGATTACAGAATTAAGGAAATTCTTAACGTTTGGTGATTATATTTTACGATTGTTGCGCTGTTTTGACTCAAAAAGTAACGATTGCAAATCATCGTAGCATTTCTATACGTTTTGGAAAGCAAAAGAAGAAATTCGGAAAACGGTTTGAATTACTTGAAATATAATATATATAGAAGATATATAGATAGATATATATTTATATATATATAAATACATATATAAGATATATATATAGATATATAATATAAAAATATGATAATAGATAATGAAAATAAGAGTAGAAATAATATATATAGTGAATAATATATAGATAAATTTATATATATATGTATATAGTAACAGAATATTATATATATATAGTAATAATATATATATAGAATATATATATAATAGTATATGATAATAATATATATAATGATATAAAATATATATATATAGATAATATATATATATATATATATAATATTTAATAATATAATAATTAATATATATATATATATATTAATATATATATGTATAGTAAGATATATATAAGATGTATATAATATTAATATATAATATAATGAATATAATATATGAATATAATATATAAGTATATAATATAAATTATATATAATATATATAATTATATATATATTATATAATATACATAAATAATAGAATAAATAATAATATAAGTTATTAATATATTATAAATATAATTAATAATTAATAAATATATATATAAGATATTAATTAAATTATAATACGCGTTATATTATAATATATATTTATATAGTATAATATATAATAAATAATATAATAATATTAGTTATATACTGACCTAACGTAAATATTACTTATATAGGGGGGTACTAAAGAGTAAATATTGTAATTTGCATTTACAATATGATTGACAAATATAAAAACTACATGGATATTATATGATGATACCTATAATGGATTGAAGGCCGGACCTACTAGTAATGTAGTATGATATATAGAATATAATATGAAACGATCAAATAAAATATATGGTTGCAATAAATAATTCTTATATATATATATATATATATATGATAGGTATATATATATTCATATATACTGTTGGGTATTTAATATACACTATTTGTGCATCTCAAGAAAAAAACAACAGATAACATATGGTCCAGCTAATTAACTAACAGGAAGCTAAAGAAGTTTACCGTATTGTTTGTTGCTCAGGATGTGCTGTTGGATATTTCTCATAGATTTTTAAAAAGTTTAAAGGGAGGCTTGATAATAATCTTACGAATATACGTTAATATTCCTATATTATTATTACGGGAGCTATTTTCGTTATTTGCATTTTGTGCTAAGGAAAAAAATGCTTAATGGTTTTCGTTCGATTTCTGATCAAACTTAGGAGCAAAATCGTTAAAAAAATCTCACCTAAAAACGTAAAAGGACTCTCCTATAATGCTAGATTTTTTTGTGGAGAAGGAGGGTTTTTTTTTGGCTTAATTTTTATACAGATTTTAATTGGGCATACTATTACAGCTGAATTAGGGAAATTCTTTTCGTTTGGTGAGCATTTTTTTACGATTTTTACGCTAAGTTGACAAAAACGAACTCAAATTGAAGCATTTTTTTTAGCACAAATGCAAAACGAAACAGCCTTTGAATAAATTAACATTTTATCCGACTGTTTTATTATTTCCAAATTTTGGCTTTTACGAATTCTAAGAGCTCTTAAGTATGAGATATGACCAAAGATATGCCAAAGATACTTTCTAGATAGGGTACAGTATCCAGACAACGTTTATTCAGATAGAAAAATAATATACGCGTGTGTGAGATGAAAAACAGGTCGAGAAAAAGTTCCCTCGGTTTTCCGGCGCGGAACTTCCAACAAAATGTCGCGGAAACTTTTCCAGGTTCCGGAAAGTTCCAGTTTCGAGCCGGAAACCAAAAATTTCTGGCTGCCAGAATATCTATGGTGGGTACATCCCTAAATTATAGTAGAGGTGGCAGTATATATATATATATAACTAATATTAATATATAATATATAATATAAGTGAGGAGATAATACATGAAAGAGATAGTGAATATGAGGCTATAAGAGTAGCGTATACAGATTATAAAAGTTGTAGGTGCAAATTAAATATATATAATAGTCATATAATATATTATAATAATAGTTATCAATAGTATATATATATGGATATATATATTTATATAAGGATATAATATCTGTGATGTAAAATCACGTACGTAGTAGATATATAAAGATAGTATTATACCAGTGATAGTTATATATAGAAAATACTATACTACTACACTTATATATATTATAATATATAAGTGGCATAATAGGTATCTATAGTTATGTGAGATAAGATATTATTACAGTTATAACTCAGTATATAATATAATAATGGTGAATATCTGAGTTTTTGATCTAAATAATTTTACTGAAAGAAATTTCCTGTTCAAAAAAAATTTCTAAGTATCATACAGGTTAAGTTAAGTTAAATTTTTAAAGAAAATTTTCTTTAGTGGCAAGCTTCTCGCAATTATGATGCGTAAAAGCTTGGCACTAATCAATTTATCTTAAGAAAACTAGTAAAACATAAATTAACTTTCTGAACTTAGAAATTTTTTTTCAACAGAAAATTTTTTTCAAAAAATATTTAGATAAAAAAACTAGATATTTACAGAATAACGTAGTTTCAATGACTATATATTATATATATATATAATATATAATAGTGTATAGATATATATATATATATATATGTAATAGTATATAATATAATATAATGAGTTGCTAGAAATCAGTCTATGAGTATAGTTGTGATGAGTGATGAGAGATATATATATATATATTTACAAATGAGTATAGTATACTATATAATATATATAGTAGTATAGTGTAATATATGGATAATATAGATAATATAGATGAAATAAATAGATAAATATTAATATATATAGTAATATATATATAAGTGATGTAAATATTATATAACTAATGTAATAATAGTATATATGAGGACAAATAAAGATAGTAAGAATAATAATAGTTAATATATATGTTATATATATTATAGGTGTGCGATCAAATAGTTATTGTATATATATATAGTATTATAATAGTTAAGAAGGATAGTAGCTAAAATTATATAGCCTGCTACAGGGGCTTCAACATAGTATAATATTACATGCAAAATATATTTAATACCTATACTCACTGTATATATATATATATATATATATATAATAGTAATATAATCATGATATTGGAAAAATATGTAGTAATATATAAGTATATAGTATAAAAATAAAATATAGCTGATATATATAATGGGAATAAAATAATGTATTATATTAAGAAGTGTATATAACGTTCAAGTATTATGATGGTTTGGGAATGATATATATAGTAGCTATAGTAATAATATAATTATATATATAGTGTGGATAGTATATATATATATATATATATATATATATATATATATATAGTAGGCGAGGAAGCGTGAGCGATAATAGTATGTAGTAAGACCCAGCGGAATAAGATACTAGTATAGTCATAATAAAGATGCGTAAATAAAGTAGTACATATAGATAATACTATTGTATATATATATAATAATATTAAGTTATTATATAATATTTAGAATTACATATATAGTTATATCCGATATAAAGTATAATGTATATAGGATATGGGTATAGTATATATATGTTGTTGAAGTTAATCGTGAGGGGAAAGGAAAAACTACTAGACGTTTGAAAGAAGTTTATTTAGGAAATAAAGTTTACTAATTTCATAATTAAAAATAAAAAGGTGTGGGCTATTGTATTTAAAAAAATAAAGTGTAATTATTATGTAAATTACTTTCGTGAGAGTAAAAGTTAGGATATATCTCTATAAGATATTATATACAGGTAAATAATATAGCAAATATATATATATAATAATATATTATATATACTCATTATACTAATGATCTTAAGTATAGTATGAGTAACTATACTGCACGTGTATCTATAAGCTGATGAGTAGCCTGAATAAACACCTGTATACTGATGTTATATAGTATATAATAAAGCCATTAATAAGGAGTGCTATAAAACATAATAAAAGTGAGTCAAGAATAATAGTTATAGTATATAGCAATAAGTATAAAATATAATACAGCTAATAATAGGTATAGCGGTAAGTCGTATTCAGGGAGTATAAGTGGTAAAAGATGGTACTATTAAAGTATACAGTAGCTAGTAGTATATCTGTATTGTGGTATCTATATATATTTATATAAAGGACTTATAATGAAGATATAGTGAATATATTGCGGGGTGTGGTGACTATATATAGTATGATCTTGATATAGATATAATATATAATATGATATAGTGAAGTAAAGTCGACATGCTTCTTTGAAATGTATTATATATAATTAGGAATTATGTAGTTGTATATTTTATTGCATATATATATATATAAGTATAGTGTATATATAATATGTATGATAATCTTTTTTGATATACTATATATTATACTATATATATATATATATATATTTATACATAGTCTATAATTTATATATATATGTATATATATATATAATATATATATAGGTAAGATAATAGAGGATAGGAGAGAAGTAATGTATATATATATTACGTGGATGCTCTAATAATATATATATATACGGTATAAATATCATATATATAATTTAATTATAGATAGTAATATACGTAATAATATATTATATATAATATATATATATATTAAGTGTGTACTGTTATGACTATGAGATAATATAGTAAGTTATATATAGTATTATATATATATATATATTATATATATATATATATATATATATATATTATATATATATTATAAAATATATTATAATATATATATATATATATATATATATATATTATTATATAATATATATATATATATAGAAATACATGTGAATACAAAAAAATGATAAAAGAAAACGAGACAGGACAAAAAAAAAAAAAAAAAAATTATCATTCAATCGGAAGTATCAGCAGCAACCTGAAAAAAAATTGTGATATAAACACAATTCTGAAATTTATTTTGTACCTTATTTTCCCTTCCTATTTTTCGTTCTTAACATTCAATGATTTTTTCTTTTTGAGTTTGTGACGTCACAGGAAATCTTTAAAAAAAATGGCTTTTTTTAATTATTTTTAAGCTTTTTTAACCCCTATTTTATCTTTGAAATAAATTAATTATGTTATTTTCTAATAGTAACTTGGTGTGGAGGAAAAAGACAGACTAAAAAAAGGTATAAGGAAATTGAGAAAATTTCATTGTATCTCGTTATTATTCGTTGTTGTGAACGTTTCACATTTTGTGAAAAAATTTTTTCAGGTGTATAATTATAATAGTTATATAATTATAATTTAAATATATGGATATATTACAATAAATATATATATATTTAAAATAAATATAATAATAAATACAAGCAAATCAAGGCGACCTATATAAATACATAAAATATATTAAAAATCATGGGACTACTAAAATAGCCTCAAATGAGTTAATAATAATTCTATAGCTATACGTTATTTGTGTATATTTATTTATTTTTTGAAACTATGGGACCCACAAGGGTTATACGCACAGAGGCAGGAAGTCGGGTTTCGTCGTGAGCTTCAGGGGAAGGTCAATGATGTAGGACTATTTCCCCTCCTCCTGGAGGGTCTCCGGAACCCCGTATATTTTGGTATTCTTGGTTTGTCTCTCAGAGCGGTTCCTTCACCCCTACCCATACAATGTTAATGGAAAACGTCTCCTCCCTCTGGTTCCCTTCTAGTCTCGAGCCCTTTTCCTACTTGGCCGTGTACACATACCATTATATATAGTTACCACGGCAAGTAAGGGGCTCTAGCCGACGGAGAGCAGAGGGGGACGGTTTTCAAATTACCCGTAGTGAAATGGGATGGAGGGAACTTGGGTTCGCACACACCAAAAGTATTACCATAAGAGAGCAGGAATTCCGGAGACATTCCCCGGAGGTGGGAAATGTCCTGACCCTGTCGTATCCGGAAGCATGAGACTCCGGTACTCATGCCATCGGCTGCGTTGTATACCTTTGGGGTTCAAATTAGTTTTAAAAAAATTAAATATAAAATAGGTATATATATATGTATATATAGGGCATATCATATATTATGCTATCAGTTATAGCATAATATATGGTATATATGATAATATATAGTGTATATATGGTATTGAAGTATTATTATAATATCTGATATACATAGTAATAATCTATATATGATACTCAATAATATAGTATATATATGGTATATCATATAAGTGGTTTTCAATATTATATATATATCTTTTTTTTTTATTTAATAAGATAGTTAATGGAGTGCATATATTATTAAGTTTAATCTATTTTTTGCAGAATTAGTGAAGTTTATATTAAGACCATAACTAGAGATATTAATCTTTATATTATTATATACTATCATTTATATACTATTATATATAATACATAGTTCTAGTATATTAAGAGTTAATAGTTTTGTATATATTAAATAGAGTAATGGAGTGTATATGTATATATTAAGAGAGATATAGTATTTAATATATAAATACTTTTTACTCATATGTATTATATATATATAATACTATAACTATTATTATATAATAATACTAAATATATTATATATATATATACTATATTATATATTATATTATATATCATATATATAATATTAAATAATAATATAATTATATTAAATGGAATAATAATATATAATATATATATAAAGAATATATATGGTGATAAAGGTAATAATAAATATATATATAGCTCATATAGAAGGCAGTATATATATATATATATTTATATAATATTATTATATAGTTATATATATATATATATATATATATAGTATATATTATATATATATATATAAATATATATATATATGTATATATATTTATAATAGGTACGGCTCGTTTATATATATATAAGGATAATAAGGGTAAATATAATAATATATAATAATCATATATTATATATATTATATATATATAATATACTGATTAGCGTTATATATCTAAAGTAAAAGGGTTAATATATACATCATATTATATAAGGGAATGAGAAACCTTATATAGGATGAGCTAAGTATTATAGGGTACCGGGAGGAGTATAATGTATTACAACCCGGTATATATATTATATATATATATATATATATATATATATATATATAATATATATAAAATATATATATATATATATTATATATTATATATATATATATATATATATATATTATATATATATATTATATATATTATTTATATATATATATATATATATATGGATATGTCAACTGAATTTTACGCCAGAGTGAATTACAGTGAAATAAAATTTCTCATTTTGCAACTTTTTTAAAAATTTTATTTCACAAGTTCTTTAGAAATTAACATAATTAATATATTCGAAGACAAAATAATTTTTCGAAATGATCTCATGGTGACGTCAAAAACTCAGAAAAAGAAATCTGATGATATGTTTAAGAAACGTAAAAAATTATGCAAACAAATAAAGAAAAGCCAGCTACACAATAATTTCAGATATTGGTTCATTCTCACATCTTACTGTGTATGCACGTGTGGGTTTGCTGCTGAGAGTTCGATGAAGGAATGCTTTTTTTAAAAAAACTAATGGGGAACCCCTAGGTTAGTACGCCACCAATGGCAGAGTCGGGTTCGCTCAGCCTTCGGGGAAAGGCGAGTGTACGGACTATTTTCCCCTCGGGAGGGTCTCCGGAAACCCCGGAGCTCTTTGGTATTTGTGGTCGCGAGGGTTTACTTCCCCCTGACCCCTCCAATAGTCATGGGAAAACGTCCCTCCCTCTGGTCCGGCCACAGCTGAGACTCTGTAAAAAAATTTGGCCCCAATTGTTTTAAGAAACAAATTTCCTCATTTTATTTTTTAATTATATATTTAAAAAGATTTTTAATTTTTATTTATTGTTAATTTAAATAATACCTAGTATATATATATTTTAATATATATTATAGTATATTTATAGTATATTAGTATTATATATATGTAGTTAGTATATATTTATATATAAGTATATATGATCGGCGAAATAATATAAGGCGTTCGAGCCGTGTGAACAAAAAACACCACCTCGGTAGGTGACTGCTTCTGTATTTAAATATCGTACAGTCTTTATTAAGTGTACATAATATATTTAAGAGAAAAGTTAAATTAAAATTTGGTTTTTTCAGTCACAGACTACAGTTAAGCCTACCTTATAACTTTAATATATCCCTGGCCTAGGCTAAGCTAAAAAAACTAATAAAAATTTGTTAACCTATTTTAAAGAAGAGATAGCTTGATTTCTGTTTGTAGGCTTAGGATGATTTAGAGAGACGTGTAGTCGTTTTCGAAATAATAGTACAGCGAGTAAGCTATATATAATTAAAGATGTAGTGCCTGTTGTAATATCTTGGGAACATTGTTAAGACGCCGAATATGTCAATAGAGCCCTCGCTTTATTGTAATGCAGAGATGTGTTGTTAAGGAAGAGATGCAAGATGGTGAAAATGTGAATAGGATTGAAAGAAGAGTATTTGAGTATATATAAGAAGTTAGGAAAAAATAGTAGGATGTCGTATATGGGACTGGGAATAGGGTAGACAGGATAGGATTCACCTAGGCAGGGAAGATTGTGATGGAAAAGATAAAAAGTCAGTGGTATAATAGGTCTGAGTATTAATATAGACGTTTGTAGAATAGAAATAATATAAAGATGATTTGATCCCGAGAATAGCTAGTCATGCCAGTTTTACCATTCCGGGCACTATACGATTTGGTTCGACTACTCTTTCCAGATGGGAGATCAGAGCATGCCAATTGTAATGTTTCACTTATTCTGAAGAAAGCACTGAATTAAATGCTTAATTGAGACCTCATATATACGATACCTAGATAGGACTTTTACACTAATGAAAAAAAAGACACGATTGAAGAGTATGCTTTACAGTGCCAGAGAGATATCGTGGATAGGATAGATAGAAGATTATCTCCAAATGTTAGGTATCAGAGGTGATGTGCATGTATATATCGGTACATATGATATTTAATAGGCATAGAAAAGTTTGACTGAAGACCACTACATAGCCAGCCACTTATAGGTAGATGTATATCATGAAGCTATAGTGAAAAGCTAGTTGAAAGAAGAGTCATGTATTTCTGGGATTTTACCAGGTAAGGTGCAGGTCAGATATGGGAAGGGCTATAGTGAATTGAAAAGGGTTAGAAATTTATGTTTTTTTCAGAAAATATTAGAGTTTGTATATGTGAGTAGGATTTCGGAATAAGATATCGGCTCTCTTGG
>JABUQX010090106.1:15000-20000 GCA_015478945.1 Trachelipus rathkii | reverse complement strand
TGCCTCCTATGATATTAATGTGTTAAGAAAATGTTTTGAGAAGTGAGGGCAAGTTCATTAAGTCTTGATATAGGATTGCTAGCCTAACTGTTCCAGGATGCATCATTATGTTTCTTATTATAAAAACGTTTTTATGCCAGAGGATAGAATTACAATTCTAGGTAGAGAGAATCCGAAACCATTCACATAAGAAGAAACTATTCGTTGTCTTATGTACCAGGAAAGGTTGAATGATATAAACATAACAAGAAAAAATCTTTCAAAATCCTGATCATATTGCGAAGATATACGTATTAAAGAACATGTCCAACGTATTAGCAACGATTCTGTCAAAAATATACTGACGATAGACAATTCGTCGTTTAGAGAAGTACTGAACCGTTTGTTCTTACTATCATAAACTAAAAATTACACGTCGCTTTATCCGGTTTGTACAGAGGAGGATGAAGTATCTGTCCCTTTGCGGAACTCACGAAATAAGTTACTGGCCTAAAAGGTACCAAACATTGAATCATTTAAGGCTAGGTAAAGGTAACAATTATAGATAGAGAGAATCCGAAACTATTCACATATGAAGCTATTCGTTGGCTTATGTACCAGGAAAGATTGAATGTTATAAACATAAAAAGAAAAAATCATTCAAAATCCTATTCATATTTACTAAGATATACGAGTTAAATATGTATCAAGAGTATATCAACATTTCTGTTTAACAACTGATCGTTCGTTGTTGATGTCATACTGAACGTTTTTGTTCATACTATCTTCCAACTAAATGATGGCAGTCGCTTTTATCCGTGTACAGAGAGGCGAAGTATTCTTTGGGACTCGAGGAAACCTATTGGCCAATTAAAGTACCAGACGATTGAACATTAAAGCTAGCCTTTTTCAATGAGCAATTTAGCAATACATTTTGATATTACCTACGCAGAACTTATATATCCTCCGTTCCAGCTGAGCGTATGAAAAAGAAGTTAGTGTTTCCCACTCTGTGTGAAATTGCCCTTGAGGAGTATTGTGTTACTATTGTATTGATAGGTATACACTACACCATTGAGAATACATCTGGCACTGGAGTTGGGATATAAGATTCTCAAAGTTTTGAAGTTTATCGTTAAAGAGAAATGAAGAAAGTTCTTGCTTTGAGTGGGTATTTAACCGTTCTTAAAGATTAAGACTGAGGCATCAGGTTCTTCAAGAATATACCTAACATATATTTGTGAAGATGATCCTGATTTCGAAGAAAAACTAAAAGTTCGTACGTCTTTTCAATGGAAAAATCAAACTCAATATAAACAATATTAAAAAGAACCCTGTAAAACTCTTAAATTTCTTAAATTTACCCAAACTACGTCCATAAGAGAGGATATTATCTGCGCTAGAGATAAATAGGTGTGGGAGCTAATTGATAAGAGCGATATATATGTCAACTAGGTCAGTCCAATAGCTCGAAAATATGTTGTGGCCATAGTGAAAAACGATCTAGCTGAGTGATCTTCAACAGCAACAAACATTTCTATTGCTTCGTTCATTACATCACATTCTCGTAAAAAATTATGAGTTGCTTAATAAGGTCAAGCATATGAATTTGTGCCGCAACACAGACTCTAGTATTTTTATAGCAGATAAAAAGTTTCTGAAATTATGAACTTAGCTTTTAGCTAACTGACAGGCTAAATCTCTCCGTACGGTGCTGGGACCTTGAGTGATTCTTTTTCACACGTTCCCAGTCTTATGCAGTTAGAATAAAAGAATTTCTAGCGGTAATATAATACATAGTGTAAGCTAAGGTCTTAACCATCAACAAAGACACAAAAGGCACTATTAATTTTGAAAACTGCAATACTCAGAAAAAAATGTAGTTCACATGATGTCTCCGTAATAATGAACATCAGCGCGGAGAGATGCAACAGTGAAGGCAATGAATGGTACAACAGTTGGACAGTGATGATGTTGACGAAAACTCCCCCAAAAAACTTTACAAATTACAAACAAATAACCCAGAAAATGTTCGTGCTTACTTACAACTGGAGTGAGAGGTGGTTTAATTGCGTTTCTGAGCTACCTACTACAAGTTTTCATAACCAGGGCAAAACGGATTAGTCTTTTTAGTCACAGGCATAATCGCATCTTTCTAAAAATTCGTGAAGGACTGTACCCTTCAGATTTATGGGTACTTTAAAATCCTTGTAGATAATATTTGTCCCATTGATGTGATAAAAGGAAAATAAATAAATGATTTATTACCCTCTTTCTTTGTTCAAATCTTGTAAATAATATAAAGGTTTTTCTTGAGATAAGAGAAGAATGTTAAAGGATGGAAAGAGAATTTACGACCAATCTAAAAAATACAAGTCCTGCAGCAGAGTTGCACATACCGCTGCCATATTTCGCAAGATTCAATAATTCATTGTCTAAATTTATAAAAGTAATAAGTCGCTTGATGAAATATTTTAAGGATTTTTGATAGAATAGGTTGGATTAATTTAAATTTTTTTGTATGTAAACACAGTTGTATATACATCTCAAAAAAGAATGAAGGATGGCGTCATGTTACAAAGTGGGCATAGGCTTAAATGGTGATAAGTATATATTTTCTTGATGAGTCATGTTTTTAGTCTAAGGCAATACTAGTACTACTGTGCAGTGTTTTGTAAGACATATTAAAAGTTATCAGATTTTAAAAACTCTTCGTAAATCTATGTTGGTGTGTATGAAATACTAAATTGAAACAATGATTGAATGTTTATTCATGTTAAACTTTTATGGGGCATTACGTAATAATTTAAAAACCTTTTTAGCTTCCTTGTAAAAAAAACTTATTTTTATGTTATGTTTTGTACAAGTTTGTGAAGTTTGCAATACAAAATAGATTACATAGATGAATATATCAATTAAATCAATTGATCAGGGAGAGGTGGGATGTGTGTGTGTGTGTGTGGGGAGGGGTAATACGTATATTTTAATGCTTTGTTACTTTACTGCTTTATTGCTCTACTGCTTTACTGCTTTATAACCTAACTGCTCTAGGGTCAATAAGTTAATATATTTTACACTATTAGCATCGAAATCGAAAAAAGCAATACTTAAATCCAAAAGAAAGTTATATAGACGCATAGAAAATAGTGTTCATATATTTTGACACAAGAGTTTTGGTAACACGAACAAGTGTTTGTTCGTTGCCATGGTTTACGCAAGAATGGCTCTTGGTTTGTTAGTACCTAATGATAGATTAAGTTGGTGAAGTACAGAGCTTTGTTTATACCAAATAACAAATTGAACATCAATGAAAATGTATAAATGAAAAATCGTATATTAAGGACTGAAAACATAGTATGTTAGGGAAGACCGGGGTGGGGTGGATGTATTTGTTATCATGTTATCTTGTTATCCGTTACCTACGTTAGTTGTGTTATCGTGCTAATTTTTTTGTACATAAAATATGAAACTTAGGAAATTAAATTAATAAATATTTTTTAAAATGTTGGTACACATATGAAAAATCAGATGTTAAGTACTGAAAACATGTACGTTGAGGGGTAAGGTTTGTGGGATATAATTATATGTTATTATGTTATCATGATTTTGGCGAATTAAACATGAATTTAAATAAAAAATTAATAATAAACAAATTTAGAAACATTTTAGTTTTTTAAAAAATTGTTGAAAATTTAAAAAACTTAAAAAAAAAAAAAAAATTATAAAAGTATATTAATAATTTCATAAACGAAGCAAAATTTTTTTTTAAAAAATTTGTAATTATTAATAAAAATTATAAAAAAAAATAAACAATTTTTAATTAGCATTGAAAAAAAGAAAAATATAAAAGAAGTATAAATGTTACAGCTCGAGCAAAAATGGGGCACAATGTGTAACGTCATAGAAATGACGTCACCTAGAAGTTAAAACAGAATCGGTCATCCGAACAGGTATTATATAAAGTGAGGTTGCGATAGGTACTGCTAAGTTTGAACGACAATTGTTAGGGAAGGGCAAAGTTGTTTCTTATGATTGTCATGAGAGAAAGAAAAAGATAAGAACGAAGAAAAAAGAGAAAGAGATGGGATATGAAAGGTAAGCAGAAAGAGGAGAGAGAGAAGAATAATGAGAGAGAGAGAGAGAGAAGAGAGAGAGAGAGAGAGAGAGAGAGAGAGAGAAGAGAGAGAGAGAGAGATGTTGGTTAGAGTGTGGGAAGAGATTAATGAAAATATCATTTTATTTCAGAGAAAAATAAAGTCAAGTGATGTTATAATTAAAGAAGCGACAAATGATGGATATTATGATCGAGAATTGTAAGTCCGTATATTTAGCAAAGTTTTCCTGAATTTTCAACCATTTATGCATTTAATATTCCTTCATTCCTCCAAAAATTGTTATATAGTATATACTATTATATATATATATATATATATATAATATAATATATATATATATAATATATAGTATATATAAATTATATATATTATATATATATATATATATAATATATTATATATAATCCGCCTCTAGATTAGGCTGACACCTGTATCTAAAAAAACTACGATAGCTACTCTAAAATCGAAATACCATTTTTGGAATCAAGAGCAAATTTTAGTTACGAAAAGTACAAAATAAATTAAAAATTAACATAAAATAAAAAAAAGAATAAGTAGCAATTTTATAGGGTGTAACGATTAGTTTATATATTACAACGGCAGAAATAATGTTGTTGACAGATTTATTTGCATTCTTAAACAATGACAGAAGTTGTTAGTTTTTTTTTACAGTATTAACGGTTTAATACTAACCCTAAACCTAACCTAATTAACTATATATAATATATATAATAATATATATATATATATAATATATATATATATATATATTATATATATATATATTATAATATAATATATAATATATATATTAATAATGAATACAAGAGGAGGACTTGGAAATATGTTTTTGGGAACAAAGGATCTTTATTAATAGCTAAATTTTGTTGGGGATGTTCATATCAC
>JABUQX010090106.1:10000-12500 GCA_015478945.1 Trachelipus rathkii | reverse complement strand
CGTTCATATCTAAGTGGGGGTCCAGGAATACAAAAGAACATTTTTCATTATTATAATTGTACATACATACACGAAATCAAAATATATATTATTTAATCAAATATTTAAAAGAATCCTAGCTAACTAACTAAACCTATCTAAAATATATACGTGAAAGAAATGTCATCAATAACTATTTTGCACCTTAAAACAAAGAAGTACATTAACCAGTATTTTACACACAAAAGAAATGTCATTAATAAATATCTTGCACCTTTAATTTAAAAAGTACGTTAGCCAGTATTTTACACACAAACTACCACTACGGATTCCGATCCGGTACATTTATGTAAATTATCAATAAAAGAGTCAATGTTTCTCCAACAAAATAAACTAATAAACAAATATTTAAAGGAAAACCTGATATCCACACAACTTTCATTTTCGTTGATCCTTGTAGATCCTTTAATCTCTCCATACAAGGTAGTGAGTGCTACAGCGGCACCCTCAAGCTCTTCTGTACACAGGGTAGTGAGTGCTACAGCGGCACCCTCAAGCTCTTCTGTTATGTAGTGAGTGCTACAGCGGCACCCTCAAGCTCTTCTGTTATATAGGGAGTGCTATATCGGCACCCTCCAATTCTTCTTTAGTGGTGTTCACACCACCGGAGCTCCACCAATGACTCTGGAGCCGCTACACTCGTCTCCACCAATAACACTGGATCCACACACCAGCTTGCACCAGGATCCACAACAGGTCCGCACCAGGCTCCACACCAGGTTTCCAACCGGTCTGCACCAGGTCTCCACATTAGTTTGGTCTCCAAATTGGTTTTGCACACCTGCTTCCATACTAGGTCTCCAACAGGACTCCATACTGGGTCTGCAACAGGTCTCCATACTGGACCCTAAAACAGAAAAGTCCAGATCAATATATACTTTTTAATACGTATATTAATAATAACAAATAATAAAACTGATACTAATAATATAAATACTAATAAATAATACTAATAATATAATACTAATAATATAATACTAATAATGATATACTAATAATATAATACTAATAATATAATACTAATAATATAATACTAATAATATAATACTAATAATATAATACTAATAATATAATACTAATAATATAATACTAATAATAATACTAATATAATAATACTAATATAATATAATACTAATATAATAATAATAATAATATAATAATAATATAATAATAATAATAAAATATAATAATAATAAAATAATAATAATAATAATACAATATAATAATAATAAATAATAATAATAATAATAGCTCTTACTTGTTAATATCACGAACACTGCTAAGAATGTTAAAATAAAAAGAAGAGTGTTATAATATTAATCATCATTAATTAATAATAATAATAATAATAATAATAAAAGAACAGAATATAATAACCTAATAAAAGAATATAGAAAAAAATGTATAAAATAATAATAATAATTAACATTAATAAGATAAGCTTGTAATAATAATAATAATAATAATGAATCAAGAATAAATAAATAAATAAGTGTATATAATAATATTAATAATAATAATAATAATAATAATATAATAATAATAATAATAATAATAATAATAATAATAATAATAATAATAATAATAATAATAATAATAATAATAATAATAATAATAATAATAATAATAATAATTAAATCGTAGCCTGCTACAATCTATATAAATCACATACGTACAACAACAAATACGTTAGTTACTTTCGTTCACATTCGCTCTCACAAGTATACTAATAAAAATAAAGCTTGGTAATTATCTAGTATTGGTAAGTCCAGTTCACGTACATAGTATATTAAAATTATAAACATTTCATTTACAAAAATGGTTTTAAAAAATTATTTGAATTTTTTTTTACGGATTTTCGTGTATTTTACGCATATATTTTAAAGAAAAATATAAAAAATAACGTTCCAAAAATTTTAAACGGCTAATTTTCTCGTTTTTTTAGGGATATTGCTATCGATGCTTTGTTCCGATTTTTTATATATCGATTGCATTAATATTTTTTCCGATAATCGATAATTTTGAACGATTATCAACAATTCGATTGTTAGGCCAAATTTACGTTTACGTATATTAAAATAAAAAAAAAAAATTCGCAAACGAATTTTGTAATAATAAAATAATAATAAAATAAAAATAATAATAAAGTAATAATAAAATATTTTTTTCTTTTAATAATATACAAATAATATATATATATATATAGAAATAATTGAAAATCTATATATATATTATATATATATATATATATAATATTAAATATATATATAATATATATAAAAAAAAAAAACTTAAAATATATATATATATATAATATATATATATATATATGGGCAAAATTTATTTTGACCAGTAGAAAATTTTACGAGTACGTTGAAACAAGCTGCGTGAGTCGGTATTAGATCGACTCGTGCCGAGTTCGTGAGGCGATTGAGTCACTATATATATATATATATATATA
>JABUQX010090106.1:0-5000 GCA_015478945.1 Trachelipus rathkii | reverse complement strand
CATAACAGTAGTGAATAGTGAGTTGTGGACTTTGCCCAGGGGATGAACCCCATATTGACAGAGAATATTCCACAGTGTAGGGTCTATAATAGTATCCGTGAAACCTCAGTGTCGATTTTCTCAATGCCCGAGTTATTTCACTTTAATTGTATAAAGGGGACGTTAAAGAGGACGTTCTTTTCGACTGCGTCATGCTCTTCTACTACTTTTATATTCCGGTATATGATACTCACCTCACTCCCAATCTGGGGTTAGAAGGTAGATGAAGATAAAAAGAATATATATATAAAAAAAAATATGATATTATATATATAATATATATATATATATATAGTATAATTATATAATATATATATATAATATATATAATATATATATATATATATATATATATATATTATATATATATATAGTGGGTAAAGGCCGGAGGCCCACCAAATTCCACCAGAATACATCCACCCACACAGAGTTTGAAAAAGATGTACAAGTCAAAGGTATTTAGTTGAAGAAATATACAGTAAGGTGGTGTGTCCAGACTATAACAATGATGGAGTAACATATATGATTAAAGCATAAACTGCTAAGTCTGGGTTAGAGTCTTGGGTAGAGAAGATAAAGTCAAATTTAGTCACAGACACACACACCACACACCACACACACATATATATATATAATATATATATATATATATATATATATATAGTATTATTATATATATATATACTATATATATACTATATATTAAAATATTAAGTGGTGTGTTAGGTGTATGTCTGTGTTTGTGTGTGTGTGTGTGTGTTCGCAAGCGACTAGAAAGTACATGAGAGGTGTCCATTCTCGATTGTAATATAAATGAGATAGAAATAATGCTACATCAGTGTCACAGATAGAAAGAGCTTAGAGTTAGAGTGTGAGTTCTTAGTTAGAGTGTGAGAATTACTTAAACGATGAGCCCTACAAAACTCTCCCTTTCAAAAAAAATTGTGCCTCTTAAATACCCTAAAAATGGCTTATATTTTATTCAGGGTCGAAAAAAAAGAGACAAACCTATATAAATTAAGCCTCAGAGACGATGTGGGGAAGCTCTAAAACGTCTCCAAATTCCTAAACTTTAGAAGTAATGTTTTCATTAGAAAAATGCAAAGTGCCTGCAAAAATTTTATGGTTTTGTGGAATTGTGATTAGTAGATAAATATAATAACTAAATCATTTGTATTCCAATTCCTTGTACGAAAATACGAACACAATTGATCCGAAGTTAACCTTTTTGTCTAGGGGTAAGGTGCTTTTCAAAAATAAAAAGAGTTATAATGTAAGGTCGGATAATGAAGTGACTGATAAGTTATTTATGAAAACAAAGGTAAGAGAACACTTAGACACTTGAAAGAGAACAATATATGATAGTCTAAAAATGCTGCAATAAAATAGGATATCTTGCTGAAAGAAAGATAGATACCAAAATGAGACTCTGGAATTAAAATGTGTACCAGACTGGATTGAATTACTTCAATACGTTTAATGCAACAGCAAAAGATTACAAAACGCCCACAGGGAGTGAACCAATAGTCAGAGTTGAGGGTTAAGTGATCACCATTCAGTAGTTTCCTACTAAAGCCATACTGGCGATCTGTAAAACTTGAAGAATTGAGATATTTCCAAATCACCAAGTTTTGAATATATTCAATAATTTTGGGAAGAAAAAGAGGTTAGAAAAGTAGGATGATGCTTTGAGTATAGTGACTAGTGATGCAGGGAACATCCGCATCCGCATCCGCGGAGCATCCGCATCCTCGGAGCATCCGCACATTATGAAAGATCCGCATCCGCGCTTTGCCCTGCGGATGTTGCGCGGATATTTATTATTGAGATTTGATAAAAAATTTATAATAAAAATACTTAAGATGAATCTGAAAATGAAAAGGAATTGAAAGCAATTCAAAAACGGCTTGATATTCCATATCTTAATGATATTAAGGACATTCTAACTCGCTGGAATAGTATACTTCAAATGATGGAAAGAATGGTATTGCTCAAAGAACCACTTGCTTCGTACGCCAGTTCGTATTCAAAAGTTAACATTCTTCTTGCAAGGAAATACTTGAAAACTGTCCTCCAACTTAATGTTCCAGTGAGAAGAGTAAATTTAGCGATTTGCTGGGCTAATATATTGATGAAAAGAAGAAACAAGACCTCAGTCAGAAAGGCAAGAAAAATTGATGTTTCTCTAGCACAACCTTCTTATATTTGAATTTCAATACTAGTGCAAAAAGTGTATATAATTCATTGTAAAATCTATTTCATTAAGGGTGGAGGTTGGGAAAAGAGGTTGGTGGGATGTATTTGAGTTGGGTCCCCGTCCTGCACCCTGGTAACACAATTATATTAATAGATTGTGGCTAAACTCGATATATATATATATGATATATATATATATATATATATATATTATATATATATATATATATATATAAATTATATATATATATATATATATATATATTATATAGTATATTTTTACAGTGATATCCAACCACTCACGGGCAATGCCCTTTTAAAAAGGAGGGGGCAAAAAATAAATATAATAAAAAAATAAAAAAAGATAAAATAAAAATTAAAATAAATGGAAAGTAAACCCACCTGACCCTTGCCTAACGCAATTCCTTCAGGGGCGCGACGCGGACTTAAATAGAGGAAGATTAAATATTGCGGGGAAAATAAAAGAAGGCAAGGAGTTTCCATAAAACAGAATGTGGCTGAAAGAAGAGGTAACAATAAACGAGTGATCCTATATAATATATATATATACTATATTATATTATAATATATATATATATATATATATAAAAAATATATATAATATAATATATTATATATTAATATATATATATATATAATTATTTTATATAATATAAATATAAATATAAATATAATATATATATATATATATTAGCGTGTTATTATATAAATATATATATATATATATATATATATATATAATATATATATATATTAATATATATATATTATATATATATTAGTATATATATATATATAATATATATATTATAATATATATATATCTAAACATCCGCATCCGCGATTTGCGCATGCCCTCGGATGTTTGCCGCGGGAATATTTATTATCGAGATTTGATAAAAAAAAAAATTATAATAAAATAAATAATAGAATCTAAAAATGAAAATGAGTTGAAGGCATTTCAAAACGGCTTAATATTCCATATCTTAATGTTATCAAGGACATTCTCCAACTCGCTGGAATAGTACACTTCAAATGATGGAAATAATGGTATTGCTTAAAGAACCACTTGCTTCGTACGCCAGTTCGTATTCCAAAGTTAACATTCTTACTTGCAAGGAAATACTTGACCTGTCCTCCAACTTATGTTCCAAGTGAGAGAGTTATTTAGCGATTTGCTGGCTAATAAATGAATCGATAAAGAGAAAGACTCTCAGCAGAAAAAGCAGAAAAATTGATGTTTTCTAGCACAACCTTCCTATATTTGAATTCAATACTAGTGCAAAAAGTATATATACCATTGTAATCTATTTCCATTAAGGGTGGAGGTTGGGAAAAGAGGTTTGGTGGATTAATTTGAGTTGGGTAACCACCGTCTCGCACCCTGGTAACACAATTATATTAATAGATTGTGGATAAAAACTCAAAATATATATATTATATATATATATATATATATATATATATATATATATTATATATATAATATATATATATATATATAAAATATATAATATATCATATATATATATATATTATATATATATTATATATATATATTATATATATACTATATATATATATATATATATATATAATTTACATATTATATATATAATTAAATATAATATATATATATATAATATATATATATATATAATATATACATATATATACATATATATATATATATATAATATATATATATATACATATATATATATATATATATATATATATTTTATATATAATAATATATATATATATATATATATATATATATGTATATATATATATATATATATATATATATATATATATATATATATTTTTATATATATATATATATATATAATATATATATATATATATATATATATATATATATATATATATATATACTGAAATTTTCTTCGCCCTTGAGGTTTTGATAAAGAACTTAATTGTAAATTTTAATTAACACATTAAATAAACTATATCAAAAATAATAACACTTTATGAATAACAAATAAATAAAAAAATAGTTAGACAGCCAAGCTTTCGTGTTCGTAAGCGAAACACTTCGTCGGGACTAGAGGGTGAAATTTTTTCCATGATGAGGTTGGCTACTTTTGGATTATTTGGCTACTTGGGTAGAGTAAATGAATCTTCATGACGATGTGGCATTTTTTAAGTCGATTTAATTTTCCTTAGTAATTTTTCCAGAGCGCGTGATTCTTTTAGGTATAGGTTGGTTGTTTCGTCAATTGAAATTTCTCCTTTCTGTAGATTAAAGTTATTCGTGTTCTTAATGATGAAGGATTCAATCAATTTCCGATTTTCTGTGTTTTGTATTGTTTTTATGATAATGGGGGTGTTCGTGTTTATTTTATGGTTATTAGTTTGACGGTGTTGTACGAGTGAAGATGATTGTTTATCATCCTTGAGATCATTTTTGTGTTGAGAGAGACGGATGGTAAAATTATTAGTTTCACCTATATATGTTTGTATGCAGTTATCACATTTGATTTTGTAAATGCCTGCATTTATGTTTGGATTATTATTTGAAGGTTTTAAACTATGTTTCAAGATTATGTTGTTTGATTTTAACAACATAATCTTGAAACATAGTTTAAAACCTTCAAATAATAATCCAAACATAAATGCAGGCATTTACAAAATCAAATGTGATAACTGCATACAAACATATATAGGTGAAACTAATAATTTTACCATCCGTCTCTCTCAACACAAAAATGATCTCA
>JABUQX010090105.1:7500-32246 GCA_015478945.1 Trachelipus rathkii | reverse complement strand
TTTCGATCGACAAGGACGCTGTAGACGGTTATCTTCAAAAAGGCCGCCATTTTTGAACAGCGCCCGCGAAAGGTCTCTTCAAAATGTCAAAACGAGAAGCCAAAATGGGCGTAAGACGCTTTAAATTTCTCACTTGGCTCCTTCAGCACTGAAAACAAGCAAAATGGATCGCGGATGCTCTCCGCTCACCTTTCCATTCATAATGATGATGTTCAAACCGATTAGAAGTCTTTTATATACAAGTTTAGCCCCCTCTTCAACCCGTCACTATGCTGAGTCAGGGATTATAAGATAATTAAACTATTACTACATATTTATTGTTTTATTAATTAATCCAAAAAATATAAATAATTTAAAAAAAAGCAAAAAAAATTGTGAAATGTGAATTTTTAAAATATATATAAACCATCATTTTAATATAATTTTATATATATATATATATATATATATATATATATATATATATATATATATATATATATATATATATATATATATATATATATACATTGAAATATACATTCTTTTTGGCTGAAAATTGGTATGATAATAGTTTTTGACATGAATAAGATTATGATAAGACTACTTGGGAAAACATGCCGATTCGCTTCATTATGATAATATCCCATTTTATTATATATATATATATATATATATATATATATATATACATATATATATATATATATATATTATATATATATATATATATATATATATATACATATATATATATATAAAAATGCCCAAATTGTTTTAATTACTACAGATCATACCTTAATTAAAATGCCATGAAATTGTAAAAATGATCCAAACAGATTTTGTTACATTTTTGGTGAGGTAACGTTGAATTCCAAACGAGAATATTACTCCCTAATAAAAAAAACATATAAACTTTATTTTGAAATTAAGCTTGGTGATCAAGATAAATCTTGGGCACCTCATATTTGCTGTGCGTCTTGTGTAACATTACTTAGTGGTTGGCTTAACGGACAGTCCAGACATATGCCATTTGCAATTCCAATGGTATGGAGGGAACCAAAGGATCATGCAATGGACTGTTATTTTTGCATTACAAAAATTGCTGAAATAACAATCAAGACCAAGAAGACCATTAAATATCCAAACCTACCTTCGGCTATTAGGCCTGTTCCTCACAGCGAAGAGCTTCCTATCCCTGCACCACCTGAAAATCTCCTGTCTGAAAACTCCGACGAAGAAGATTTACAATTACGTCCAGAAAATGACGACTTTGAAGACCTTGATTATGATGGAATGTCAACAGAACCTCATAGAATTAATCAGCATGAACTCAATGATCTAGTTTGCGATCTATCATTGTCAAAGAAACAGGCAGAACTATTGGCATCTAGATTAAAGGGTTGGAATCTCCTTGAGAAGGGAACTACAATTTCCTCTTATCGGTGACGCGAAGAAGAATTCCGACGCTTTTTCTCGGTAGACGGCAATTTAGTGTATTGTACTGATGTTGATTCATTAATGAGAGAATTAGAAGACTGTCATGATCCTAAGGAATGGAGATTGTTTATAGATTCTTCTAAACTCAATTTAAAAGCAGTGCTTCTTCATAATGGAAATATGAAACCTTCGACTCCTATTGCTTATGGAGCCCATATGAAAGAGACCTACGACAACATAAGACATACCAACAGCATTCTTGAAAATGTATGTGGCAAATGTAAAGAGAACACTTTGTAAGCCCCACAAGGATATACTAAATTTTTGTTGTTTTTGTGAGTGGGATACCAGAGACTGCAAAATCATTTTGTCACAGCTAATATCTAAAAGACTGGAAATAAAAATGTAATTTTTCAACCACTTGTGAAACCTGAACTCGTATATCTTCCTCCTTTGCACATCAAACTCAGGTTAATGAAAAATTTTGTAAAAGCGATGAATAAAAGTGGTCCAGGGTTCCTACTTAAATAAGAAATTAGAGATCAGTGAGGCTAAAATTAAAGAGGGTATATTTGTAGGCCCACAAATAAGGGAGATAATGAAGGAAGGACCATCACTTTGATGAAAGCTTGAATAATATTGAAAACCTGCATGGAGATCCTTTAAAAAGGTCATAACTTGGTTTCTAGGCAATATTAAGGCCGATAACTATGAAGAACTAGTTTCCGAAATCCTTCGAAATTATAAAGCAATGGGATGTAACATGTCCCTAAAAATACATTTCCTTCATTCACACTTGGACTTTTTTTCTAACTGCAATCTAGGCGCTATAAGCGATGAGCATGGTGAGCGGCGATTCCACCAAGATATTTCAACTATCGAAAAATGTTATCAGGGAAATTGGAATCCAAATATGCTTGCAGACTATTGTTGGGGGACTTATGATGTTCCTCAAGCAAACTACAGTAAAAATCTTCAAAATCTATTTTAAATTGCAGAAGTATATAGGTGAGTAAATTAACTAAAGCCATCATTTTATGCACATTAAATTCTTAATTTCGCTTACAAAAAAAACCCTGCACGTTAAACAAATGGTCGTAATCGGAATCAGCAATAAAAACCCTGGTAAGAAACAACCAGATTTTTACTCATTTAACAGACAAAAAGTCAAATTTTGTCGTCCAGTGTAATTAACAAAAAAATAAAAAAAATAAGTAAATTCTTTGATTTGGGAGCCGAGCCTGAATTGCTTTAGAAACATAGACCTTCTGTGAGAGCTCAGTCGGGAGCTCACAGCTGTTTATACATTATCACCTGGAAGAGCCGAAACGATTTCTGATTTTTTGACTCCCATCCCTGATATATATAGATATAGAGGTTATATATATATATATGATATATATATATATGATATATATATATATATATATATATATATATATATAGTTATATATATATATATATATATATATATACATATATATATATATATATAAATATATATATATATATATATATATGCATCAACTCAGGATGTGGAATATTGTCTAAGTGGGCAAACTCAGCTTTTATTTCTGAGCCAATTTAAAAAACAACCCTATTGACTCCCAAACACTTTTATAAACTTTTCACACAAATATATACATATATAGCATATATACATATATATATATATATATATATTTATATTTTCTTATAGCGTCAGAGGATGGACACATAAATATATATATATATATATATATATATATATATATATATATATATATATATATATATATATATCAGGGATGGGAAATATGTTTTCTAAGGGGTAATTGTTTGGGAATGGGGAGTCAATTTCCTAGCAAGTCGGGTGTCAATCAGGTGCTTGTTCCTATTGGACTCCTAAAATTCTTGTAAAACTTCTACAAAAATTTTGAAAACTTAATTGACCTATTACAAAAGATGTAACATTTTTTATTTTTGACATTTGTTTGTATTTTAGACTTAAAATTGTTTGATTTTTACTCTTTTTCCTT
Source organism: Trachelipus rathkii (assembly GCA_015478945.1). Lineage (NCBI taxonomy): Eukaryota > Metazoa > Arthropoda > Malacostraca > Isopoda > Trachelipodidae > Trachelipus > Trachelipus rathkii. The sequence continues at coordinate 28,809 of JABUQX010090105.1, read as the reverse complement.
ATATTAAAACAAAAAAAAAACTTTTTCATGTATTATTTTTGCAAACACTTTCATACATATTTTCCTGAGTCTGAATGCTAATATTTTTCTGAGAAACCAGTGGTTCATCTCCCACGGCCCAATAAACATTTATTAAATGATGTAAGATATTGACCTATATATATATAGATATATATATATATATATATATATATATATATATATATATATATATAGAGAGAGATATATATATATATATATATATATATATATCAGGGATGGCACGGAAAAAATCAGATATACTAAATATAACATATTAATTAAATAATTAATTAATATGGGAAACCAATATTTTGCTCTAAGTGTAGCCTAAATTTCCTCCCACCCCAAAATGGACAGCAATCTTAAGGTATTTTCAGTAGATTTTTTAATTTATATAAACAACCAAAATGTAGCTTTTTTCTGTTTAGTGATCATTTGTATCAGTTCCAATTTTTTGAATAACACTTTAAATTTATAGAATCTCATTTCCTAAGCAGTTGGGTACTGCCAGAAGACCGTAGTTTATCCATATTTTGACATCTGAGACACAAACTGAACTGAAGATAAGAATGAGTAGAGATTTTTTAACCTCCCAAAGAGTTTTTGATTCTTTAAAAACATTATGAAAAACAAATGGATCCGATTTTTGGAAGAAATACAAAGTTGCTTAAAATTTTTAATATCTAATCCAATAGCATCTTGAAACTAAAAGAGATGCTTTTGTGATACTAAAAGAATTAAAATCGTTATTCGAAATAATAATAAGTAAGATAGATTCATAGACGGGAATTTTCTAATCCATTAATTGTGAAATATTTTAAAAATATCAACAAACTGGTTATAAAAATAAAATGTCGTACCGGTATTGTAAAGATGAACGAATTATCAAACATAAAGGAGGTTATTAATATTCATACAAAAATGTGTGGAATGAAATTTTCCATTGGGAGTCGGGAGTCGATTGTTTCTAAGAGTCGGGAGTCGAGAGTCGGGAGTCGGTTGTTTTTAATATCGACTCTGGGAGTCGGGAGTCGATTTATTTTTTTCGACTCCCCTATATATAAATATATATATATATATTATATATATATATATATATATTATATATATATATATATATATATTATATATATATATATATATATATATATATATATATATATATGCTTTTAAAAATTGTAAGAAAATATGATGAGATACTAAAAAGATTAGGAAACCTGATTTTTCTCATGCACTGAATTTCCTTTTAAAAATACCAAACTCGGAAACATTTTATCTCTCAAGATATATATATATATATAGAGAGAGAGAGGAGAGAGAGTATATATATATATATATATATATATAATATATATATATATATATAGTGTGTACCAATACGCCATACTAAATTACATGGTAAAGAAGATAGATGAGTAAATTATATATATATATATATATATATATATATATATATATATATATATATATATATATATATATATATATATATATATATATATATATATATAGTATTGCTTCATCTTACTACTACTACTGCTACTAATACTACTACCATACAATGACTCACATTTTCAATCTACTGTAATTACCACTACTAATACTACATGTTTAAACTAAATTACTGCAACCATACTACTACTATCACGACCACAGAACAACTATAAATTAATACAAACTACCAAAACCATATTATTATTATTATTATTATTATTATTATTATTATTATTAATTATGCACATACTATTATTATATATTAACCCAAGATGATCCTCTAAACCATCTTCAACCTTATAGAAGGCATAATATCGCTGTGAAGTAAGAAGTCCCCACACTGAAACATCGCTACTATTTTAATTTTTATTACTGCTATTTGGAATATCCCTCAACATTGAAAACCGCGTAGATAATCATTAATATAAAGAACAATGGTATTCCTTTAAAACTTTAATACAAAGTAAGAGAGTATATATATAGAGATAAAAGAAGAGAAAGATAGAGATAATATATATATGAAGGGGTGGGAAAATACATTTTTGTTTACATAAGTATTTATTGTGGAAATACATATATATATGAGAAAGATATATATATAAATATATATATAGAATATATATATATATAGTATATGAAGGTGAGAAAGAAAGAGAGAGAGAGAGAGAGAGAGTATAGGTATATATATGGTAAGTATATATATATATATATATATATATATATATATATATATATATATATATATATATATAATAGCATATATATATATATATATTATATATATATATATATATATATATATATATATATATATATAGATATATATATATATATATATAGAAAAATATATATATATATATATATATATATATATATATATATATATATATATATATATATATATATATATATATATATATATATATATAAAGTTATATATATATATATATATAAAAATATATATATATTTATTTCGTACATATATTTATATATATTTATATATATATGTAAATAACATAAAGCGAAAGAAATATATATATATATATATATATATATATATATATATATATATATAGAGAGAGAGAAAGAGAGAGAGAGAGAGAGAGAGAGAGAGAGAGAGAGAGAGAGAGAGAGAGAGAGAGAGAGAGAGAGAGAGAGAGAGAGAGAGAGAGAGAGAGAGAGAGAGAGAGAGAGAGAGATAGAGAGAGAGAGAGAGAGAGAGAGAGAGAGAGAGAGAGAGAGAGAGAGAGAGAGAGAGAGGAAGAGAGAGAGAGAGAGAGAGAGAGAGAGAGAGAGAGAGAGGTCTTACTATTACTACTGCTGCTACTACTATTATAGATGCTATTATTACCACTCATCACCAATTATTCTTACCTTTAAAAAGCTTTGGCACCGAATGTACGAAACTTGAGCATACAAATAGAATCAACACAAAACAACAACAACGATGACAACAATCCATAACAGCAACAACACCATCAACAACAACAACAACAACAACAACGCATGAAACAAGACATACAACAACAACAACAACAATCACAACAACAAAACAAAGTTCACAATTATTCTCATTATTGTTATTATTATTAAAAAAATTCCTTATCAACAACAACGCAAGAAACAACGGCAACAACAACGCCTTTCACAATCACTTATTATTATAAATGCCTCATCAACAACAACGCGAGAAACAACGACAACAACAACAATAACAAAACAATGCCATTCACAATCCACATGAGACAGAGCCCCACGAGAGAGAGAGAGAGGGAGAGAGGGAGGGAGAGAGAGAGAAAGAGAGAGAGAGAGAGAGAGAGAGAGAGAGAGAGAGAGAGAGAGAGAGAGAGAGATTTAAAACTCCACAAGCTTTTTATAAAGTTGTATACACTTCAGTGTCTCTACGTATTATTATTATTATTATTATTATTATTATTATTATTATTATTATTGGCTAATCATAACGCCATAGAAGAAATAGTTACTCCTTATAACTTTTTGCACTTCTTAATTTTATACTCGACCTTGTTTGTTCTTCATCACCTAGTTTTTGTTTTTCTCTTGTCATTATTATTATTATTATTATTATTATTATTATTATTATTATTATTATTATTATTATTATTATTATTATTATTATTATTATTATTATTATTATTATTATTAATATTTTTAGTATTTATATATATATATATATATATATATATATATATATATATATATATATATATATATATATATATATATATATATATATATATATATATATATATATATATTTATTATTTATAAGTGGTTGACTCCAGGAGCGAAAATCAATAATTAATGTATCGTTATTTTAATAATTTTAGGATGTTTTGGTAAAACTAACCTAACCTAAATCCTAACCAAACCTAACCTAACCTAACCTAACCTAACTTAAAAAAACTTAACTTAAATTAACCTAACCTAATATTAACGGAGTCAACCACTTATAAATATATATAGAGAGAGCAGAGTATATATATATATATATATATATATATATATATATATATATATAGTATAAGGTACTACTACTACCCAAACAATGACTACTATTACAACTACAACTACTACGACTACAGAAGCAACTACAACTATTACAACTACTACTACTACTACTATTCCTACTACTACTTACTACAACTATTATTATTATTATTATGATCATATGTTAATCAAGCAATGTATATTTTTATTTTAAACCTGCAATGATCCCATATGCAATTTTATTATCCTTCTTCTTCTTCTTCTTAACATTATTATCATTGTTATTATTATTCTTATTATTATGATTTAAACCCAAAACAAAAAGTGGTATATAAATATCCTTCACGCAGAGAGAGAGAGAGAGAGAGAGAGAGAGAGAGAGAGAGAGAGAGAGAGAGAGAGAGAGAGAGAGAGAGAGAGAGAGAGAGGTACTACTATCGCTACTACTACTACTAGCACTTTTCATCAGTTCTTTTTACCTCAAAAGCTTCTACATCTGAATACAATGAAACTTAGAGTTATTACAAACAGAATCAGCACAAAAACAACAACAACAACGCAAGAAACAGAATCAACACAAAAACAACAACAACGCAACAAACAGCATCTACAACAACCACAACCACAACCACAACAACAAAAACAATGCCATTCACCATTCACATGAACTATGCTAAGAGCACATTACACATTTTACTTAAAATAAAAATTTAAAGAAATTTCATTAAAAACATATACTTTACAACCCTCAAAGCAGTAAAACAGTAAATCATTAGCACAAATGCCTAGCAACAGTGGGGAATAATAGGCTTTTGCTTTGCTGCTTTACTACATTAAAAATACACTCTGACAACCTCTGTGCAAAAACAGTGAACCACATGTAAAATGCATAGCAACAGCGTGAATACAGCTTCGTCTTACAGCTCACTGCTTTACGATCATATTTTAATATATAATGAGACTAATTTATTAAAAACATTTTATTAAAAACATTTTGTTTTAATTAAACATTTACATTTATATTATTCACGCATGTTAACTAAAATTATTTCAAAGTTTTTTTAAATAATTTGATTTGTTTTATTATTATTATTATTATTATTATTATTATTATTATTATTATTATTATTATTATTATTATTATTATTATTATTATTATTATTATTCCTACCTCTTAAACATGCTGAAGATGTGATGTCCTGCTTCTACTATTACATCAATTACAGCTACTACTACTACTACAGCAGCTACTAACGCCACTATTACAACAACTACTACTACTACTTCTACTACAACAGCAAATTCTGCTCTATTATTTCATTATTATTATTATTATTATTATTACTATTATTATTATTATTATTATTATTATTATTATTATTATTATCATTATTTATTATTATTATTATTATTATTATTATTATGATATTGCAAAGATTACGCCATAAACCAATGCCAATCAACAAACGTGCGCACCGATGGTGTGCACACACGAGCGTTCGTTCATTACGCAGTCATGAACGTATGTGAGTTATTTACATATACATACACATTTATCGCACACACGAGCGTTCGTTCATTACGCAGTCATGAACGTATGTGAGTTATTTACACATACATATACATATATATATATATATATATATATATATATATATAGATATATATATATATATATATATATATATATATATATATAATATATATATATATATATTATATATATATATATATAAATATATATTTAAACATTTGTTTAATTAAATATTATTTGTTATATACCATTCAATATAACTAAAATTATTTCCAAAGTTTCAAACTTCTATAATAACCATTATCTTTTGGAACACTGAAACTGTTATTAATATTAACTATATAGTTCACTCATGATAAATTTTGTCTCCAAGTATAAAATAATTCTTTTACTAGAATATTACAGAAACTTATTAAAAACATTTATTTTACGTCCCTAAAACAATAAAACAGTAAATCAAAGCACGCAAGACCCCAACACCCTCCACACCATGGTACAAAGGCTTTGTTAGTTTTGACTTCACCGTTTTGCATCATATTTAACACTGCAATAAGCATAAAACATGGCATGAATAATTCTTCTTTTGTTATGTATTTTTACAAAATCATTCTAGGATCGTCAGAAAATCAACAATTATTCACCTTCATTTTGAGACATTATTCATTCAATGTTAATTAAAAATATTTCAAAAAAAGTTTTTTAAATAATTTGGATCTGCTTTATTACTATCATTAATTTTTATTATTATTATTATTACATTATTATTATTATTATTATTATTATTATTATTATTATTATTATTATTATTATTATAATTTATTTTACAGGCACAACAACGTACATTCCTCGCAGATATGAGACTGGGCTCTTTCTGTGGAATGTGATGACATAACTACCTTTGCCCTAAATTTTAGGATATGCCTTTTTCAGCCCAGGGCTGTTTTTAAGCCTAATACCAGTTCGAAAGGTAATTCCAGCATAGACAAGAAATAAAAAATCGGTGTTATTATTATTATAAATATAGCTCATACTGGAACATGATGGTCTGCAGAGAATCTTTAAAACGGTATGTAAAAGGTCCTTTATTGTGAGGGCCGGAGTAAACCCATCTCTATCCATGTATTTGGTGAGACTATGTTAACGCCTTTGGGCTTTAAGGTATGTAAAAACATTTTTTTTCATATCCTGGCCTGTGATTGGATGAAAATTAACTTAGTTCTTTAAACTCATTTTAAAATCTACGCTAACTTAAAGATCAACAGAAGTTTGTATAAGGTTCATTCGAAAATCCGATGAGATTACATCATACCCAGGTTTTAAATATACAACCATTTTTGAACACATGTAATAAAAAAACGTGGACCTTGAGCTAAATTTCGATGCTTACACACAAGTCTCCAGTAATTCCTAAATGTCATTACGCTGCATTACTTCCTATTCCTTCCCAAACTGGTGATGAAACTTTTATATTTTATATACATTTAGCTCTTGACATACTTTTAGATCATTTTACAGGAAAGTAAAAACTAAGGATAATAGAAACTTTACTATATATTTAGAAATTTAATAATCATAGACTTATACATTTTTAGCATTAAATATATTTACAAGAATATTAAATATATTACAATTATATATACATTATATATATATATTATATGTTATATATATATATATATATATATATATATATATATATATATATATATATATATATATATATATATATATATATATATATATATATATAACAACAACACGTGTTTTATGATATCTACATATTAAAACGCTCAAATCTTAATTTACAAATATGCCAGTCATTTATATCGTTATCAATTATGTAGTTTCGTATCTCATTAATACCTCCGACAGCACATATGTAAAAAGTTCCCTCTCTGATATCATTGTGTATTTAGATTGGATCGTCTGCGTAAATACTTTCCTGCCATTGTTTTCTAAGTGAGATAGACGAATTTCTGTGCATCTATAAATCCAGAAAGCGTTCGATGATACCCCAGAGTCACCAATTAGCATTTTTTGAACAAGTGTAGTATTCCTGGTAAAGCATGTAGTGGATGACTGTTACACAATTAGACAGTACATCGGGTTTCCATATGCATTAATATTAACACGCCTTGACATATATTTCAACTACAAACCTGAACAGGTTTAAGATGTGTAATGTTCAAAGACGTCTGTTTCTATTATTTCTCTCCCATAATCTTACTTCCAAACTGAATATGCGTTGATGATTAGAAAAGCAGGTTGCTTGGTCTTTGTGCCCTCGCTCTGACTAATAACTGTAATTGGCCAGTTTAACTCCGTTCTCGGCTTAAAGTACTCAGTAAGCCAGACCTCAGTGTGTTTACATATACAAAGTAATTCATCACTAGGAAAATATATGTTTGAAACTGTAATGGGGAATTACTAACACAGGGTGAAAAATTCAATTCCGCTGGGCTTTCTTTTATATAAGATTGTAGGCTCCACCTAGGATCTTAACTTCCATTGCATAACATCTTGTATAGAGGTATACCTATAATTGAACTATAATATACGAATCATAACATACACTTGTGGGAATAGATCACTGCAAGTGTAGAGGAGAAGCTGTTCACAGTTTGACAGCCAGTTGACGGAGATTTGGAAAATGAGTTTAAATAATTAAGTTGACTCTCATCCTTCAACTGATCGTGGCAAGGTTGAGACATGAAACATATGAGACACCCAAAGCTTTGCCAAAAAGGCGTTAAAATAAGTTCTACCAATCACATGAGACATATATATAGAGATGGGGCTTACTGGCCACTCACAATAAAGGAGAGAGCTCTTCTTACTCTGTTTAAAGATTCTCAACAGAACCACTGTTTCAGTATGAAATATATTTCACCGATTTTTAATTTGTCTATGCTGGAATTACCTTTCGAACTGGTATTAGGCTTAAACAGCCCTGGGCTGAAAAATAAATCCCAAATTTAGGGCTAAAGTAGTTATTTCATCACATTCCACAGAAAGAGCCCAGTCTCATATCTGCGAGGAATGTACGTTGTTGTGTGCTTTTCGTGCTGGATTGTAAGGTAGATGAAGAATAATAATAATAATAATAATAATAATAATAATAATAATAATAATAATAATAATAATAATAATAATTAATGATAGTAATAAAGCAGATCCAAATTATTAAAACTTGGGAAATATTTTTAAGAGCATTAATAGTAATATAAATGAGGTGAATAATTGTTGTTTTAAATAAAATCCTAAATTGATTTAAAAATACATAACAGAGAAGAATTTATTCTGCTGGTGTTTATATACTTATTGGCTAATGTTAAATATGATGCAAAGGCAGTAAGTCAGGTCACAACAAGCCGCTGCACACCATGGTGTATGGTAAGTATCTTGCATTACTGATGGATTGTTTGGTTTAGGGTACGTAAATATGATTTTAATAAAATTTCATAATATTCTAGTGTAAAAATATTTTATACTTGGAGACACAAAAACTATAAAACAAATAATAGTTACATAATAATAATAACCATTGTTCAAAGATAATGATTTGTTATAGAAGTCAGGAAACTTTAAATAATTTAGTTATATTTGAATGAGTAATATAAATATATGTGTTTAATTAAAAAAACAAATGTTTTATATATAGTATCATAATTGTATATATATATATATATATATATATATATATATATATATATATATATATATATATATATATATATATATATTTATATGTATATATATGTGTAAAAGTGGTATGTATATGCAAATGTAATCACATACGTTCAGACTGCGTAATGAAAGAACGTCGTGTGCGATAAATGCGTATATAAGATAAATAACCTACATACGTCATCGCGTAATGAACGAACGTTTCGTGTGCACACCACTAAGTGCCTATTTATTATATTTGACACTCGTCTATACAAGTATTGCAATAATAATAATAATAATAATAATAATAACAATAATAATAATAATAATAATTAATAAGAAGAATAATAGATAGAATTTGGCTGTTGTAGTAGAAGTAGTAGAAGCGTTTAATAGTGGCGTTAGTAGCTGCTGTAGTATTATAGTTTAATTGATAATAGTAGAAGCAGGACATCACATCTTCAGCATGTTTAAGATAGAGAATAATAATAATTACAACATGAATAATAATAAATAATAATAATAATAATAATAATAATAATAATAATAATAATAATAATAATAAATCCAAATTATTTAAAAAAATCTGAAATAATTTAAAATCTATTTCACTCAGTAATACAAAAGAATGTTTAATTAAAAACAATGTTTTTAATAAATTAGTCTCTACATTAAAAGCAGTAAACCAATAGTTATGTCTGTAAAAGCCTATTATTCACACCCGGCCAAGTAGCACGCCATTGATTGTACTACAAGACTGCTTTGAGGTTGCAGCTATGTTTTTACGTAAGTTGTTGTGCCAAAGCCTACACTCACTGGGTTGTTTCTGTCTTGATTCTGATTGTAATAACTCTAAGTTTCATCGTCCTCAGATGTTTTTTATAAAGTTTCTTTTAATTTTATTATAAGTAGAATGTGAATGGTGGTTGGCATTGTTTTGTTGATGCGGATGTGACTGTTGTAGATGATGTTTCATGCGTTGTTGTTGTTGTTTTTGTGTTGATTCTGTTTGTAATAACTCTAAGTTTCATTGTATTCAGATGTAGAAGCTTTTGAGGTAAAAAGAACTGATGAAAAGTGCTAGTAGTAGTAGTAGCAGGATAGTAGTAGTACTCTCTCTCTCTCTCTCTCTCTCTCTCTCTCTCTCTCTCTCTCTCTCTCTCTCTCTCTCTCTCTCTCTCTCTCTCTCTCTCTCTCTCTCTCTCTCTCCCTGCGAATGATTGTTTTGTTACACCACCTTTTGTTTGGGTTTCAAATCATATAAAGAATAATAACAACAATGATAATAATGGTATGACAGAAGAAGCAGAAGTTATAGAAATGCAGTGTAACACTGTTTCTGTTTGTAGGTTTAAAGAAGAATATCTGACTGTGGATAATATAATGTTAGAACAGGTATAAAGTATAATAGTAACTATAAATAATGTAAATATAATAATGTAAGGTGGTAGTAGTAGCTGCAGCAGCTGGTAATAGCCTGTAGCTAAGCCCAGTCTATGAAGTTTGTGCATAGCCCATTATTTGCAGTAGAACTATATCACATACATATATTATTATTATTATATATACATATATATATATACATATATATATTATATTATACATATATATATATATATATACATATATACATATAAAAACTATTTCATTCTGCTATCCTGATAAATAACAATAAACAACTGATAATAAGAATATACTGGGTAAAGAAGAAGTGAATAGTAGATCATCAAAACGAACAGAACACGTCAATGTGTAAATATGCAGTGAGCTTACTGTGATAATAATAATAATAATAATAATTAACAATAATAAGAACAATAATACAAGAATAATAACACACACAATAAATATACGCAGAGACAACTGAAGTGCAAAACTTATAAAAAGCTTCATTCCTCTTCCTTCCTTCCCCTGGCCAGCATGTGGATTGTGAACACATTGGTTTGCGGCCGTTATCGTTGTTGTTTCATTGTTGCTGGCTGATGATACATTTCAATAACAATAATAATAAGAATGATCGTGAAAGGCGTTGTTTGTTGCTGCCAAGTGATTAATATTGCTGGGCTAAGGTTTTTTGTTGCCGCTGTTTCGCGTTGTTGATGGTTAATTTTTAACACGAGAACAATTGTGAATGTGGCTTCTTGCTTTGCTGGTTGCTATCAGTTTTATGCGTTGTCGTTATTGGCTAAGGTTGATGGAGCGCGTCAGTGACTACAGCCATCGTTGTTGTTGTTTTTGTGTTGATTCTGTTTGGTAGGCTAACCTTAAGCTCATTGTATTCAGATGAAAGTTTTCCTTTATAAGAATTGATGATGAGTGGTAATAATAGCATCAATAATAGTAGTGTTACAGTAGTAATAGTGTTATCTCCTCTCGCCTGCCATGTGAGAATACTGTTGTTCTTTATAATAGTCTCTACACAGTTTTCAATGCTGAAAGTCTTCAAATAACGGCACAAAATTAAAATAGTAGCTAGATGCTTTTCGGTAACAGGACTCTTACTAACAGCCACATGCCTTCTATAAATAGCTGGAAGACGTTTAGAAGATCATCTTAATAATTAATAATAATAATAATAATAATAATTAATAATAGTAATAATAATAATAATAATACAATAATAATAGTAATATAATAATAATAATAATAATAATAATAACACACACAATTAGTTAACAATAATAATAATATTAAGAATAATAATAAGAATAATAATAATAATAAATTGGTAGTTTTAGTAGTTGTACAGCTGTAGCTGTCCAGTCACAGTCGTAGCAGTTTGCAGCACCAGTCAGTTTGTAATCAGCAGTAGTAGCAGTAGTAGCAGTAGTAGTAGCTGCATTAGTTGCACAACAGTCATCGTCATGGTAGTAGTAGTTAAAGTAGTAGCAGAGCAGTAAATAGTGGTAGATAATAATACTGTATATAATATATATATATATATATATATATATATATATATATATATATATATATATATATATATATATATATATATATATATATATATATATATATATATATATATATATATATATAAATAGAATAAATAAAATAAATAAATATAATAATATTCTCTCCGATGCTAATACATACATTAAACTTAATAATAATCCCCTTATAAATTCCCAAAATAAAGTTTTGAGAGAACTATAGAAGAATACCATCAAATTCACTGCCTTTTTAGTGTTAATATTTGGAAAAGAGAAATAACACCTTTTGAAGAAATTTCATTATTAACAAATATGTTGGAAAGAGGTGGAAGAAGAAGGAATAGCAATTGGAATGACCGCCAAAGGTGAACCAGAAACAACCGACTAAGCAGTAAAGAGTCTGTGCTTTTAGTGGAAGGTCAAGCGGCAGTTATGCCAACAGTAAATACTAAAAAAGGCCAAGAGGAAGAAGCAAAGTTAGGAGTTAACATTTTTTGAAAAATGTCAGAAAGATGTGAGGAAGAGAAACCAGTAAGATTATTACATTTTCTACTGAAAGAATTTTTTTAGTGTCATGGAGAAAAGATTTTAAAAATGATTTGGGTGTGATGAAATATAAGTTGGTAAGTGGCTTCTGTAATCTGGGAAGATAGCACCCTGCAAATGCTGCGTCCCTGTGGCTAAGGCACCCAGGCGAAGAAGGCAAAGATCATGGGACACGCTCCAGGCCAGAGAGAATTTGCTCAGTTTCAGGCACTCCATGGGACTCTTTTCCAAGGAAGCTGTAGTTATTCCATGGAAAATCAAAGTACAACCTGTTAGCAGAACCGAAGGCCAAAACGTTTTCTGATATAGGGGGTTTCAGAAGACTTAAGAGATAGAATAGAAACAGATATGAGAGTACTGAGAAACCCAGAAAGAAGGATAAGAATTAAAATAGAAAAAACGGTAGTTTGTTCATCTTACACGATCAGAGATACAAGGAGCTGTACCTAACTGCTCGAGATAATTCTGGATAGAAACGTCATAGCAAGTTCATCAACTTTATCTTTGATTGGAGGAAAGCAATTGGCCTTTGGTGAATGTTGAAATAAATCAAGAATGATGATTTCAATGTGAAGAAGAGAGAGAATGTGTTCTAATATATTACAGACAGGTTAGCTTTAAATAATGATAATATTTGAACCTAAATCAAAGATGGGAAACAACATCAGGCAAACATTGCATAAAGCCCATTAATAGAAAAATTGAGGAAGAAATAATAGGAGTCAACAGAGTTGAGTTTAAAGTCAGAACGCTCAAAAACCTAAGTTTCGGTTAAAAATAAGAGATGAGGTTTAGAGGAGAAGAGGTGATGTAACAAAATGAAAATTAGATTTAAAACCGAAAGGTTGTAGAAATTCTATAGCAGGGCAGATAATCGCACATCCAAAAAGGCCTTGCAATTGTGGAGACCAGCCCACTGGCCTTCAGAGAGCTGTCAACAGCCTTTTTAATGGTGTGATGAGGGTAAGGGTAATATGAGTTATTTTTGAAGAAACCCTATAGGCTTCTCTGACCACCGTTGGGCTGTCATTTTATACTTTTTTTTTTTTACTTTTTGCAGTAGTATATTCGAAATTGTATTTTATGTGATAAGGAGCCATCTAACAGATAAAAAGAATGTGGATATAGAACACAAAAGGGAAGAACTATAGGATTTACTTCTAAGACCTCCATATAGGCCCCACCTTAGGGTAATCAAAGTACTGAGCTATCTCCTCTCATATATATATATATATAGTATATATATATATATATATATATATATATATATATATATATATATATATATATATATATATATATATATATATATATATATATATTTATATCGGTGTGGTGCAAAATTTTGGTGCAGTAAAGCAGCCATAGTCTCAAAGGCAAGTACAGCAAAAGACGGGTGGTGATGGGTGTACAAACTCCCTGGGTGTGGTGCGGTGGGCAAAAACTGATGCTCGGCCACCCCTTATATATATATATATATATATATATATATATATATATATATATATATATATATATATATATATATATATATATATATATATATATATATATATATATATATATATATATATATATATATATATATATATATATATATATATAAAACATATATGCATATATATTTAGGGATGGGGGAGTCGGGAGTCGAGCTAGTTTTACAGGTAAGACAGAGTAGATTATGATTTCCCAAAAAGTTGTAAGCCACTTAAAAAAGCACTCCTATCCACTCCAAACTTTTTTGTATAAACTTTTCAAACTTAAATTGACTTTTTATTATAAAAGACGTACATTTTTTTTATTTTGACATTTGTTTGTAGCCAATTTAAATTGTTTATTTTTAATTTTTCCTTATATTAAAAGAAAAGAAAAACTTTTTCCAGCGATATTTTAACATTTTCTATATTTTTTTTCTTCCTGAGTCCGAATACGTTAATATTTTTCTTGAGAAACCAGTAGTTCATTCCCTACCGCCCAAATAAAGCAAATAAATAAAAAACTTTAATATATTAATAATAATAATAATAATAATAATAATAATAATAATAATAATAATAATAATAATAATAATAATAATAATAATAATAATAATAATAATAATATAAGTTTTACTTTTTGCTTCCAATTTCCTAAATATTTTCTTCATTTAATTTTAATAATTCTAGAAAATAGTTTGCAAAGAAAGCAAGAGGCATAATATTTATATTTATTAGATCCTGACCGGTTTCGCGTAAACCTCAGACATTTTCAGAGTTTCGATTCTAATAATTGAATGAATGTTTTTTAATATTAGATTTTAAAAATTAAAATTACAAATTAGATTTAGATTATAACAATTCATATTATATTTAACTTAAGGGACAATATGTTGAACTTTATGTATGTGGTTTTAGATGTTTTATGTAATAAGCCTCAGCTATTTTCAGTTTTTGGGCTTCACATGAGGAGTGTAAAATTTTAAATGATTTTGAAATATCAGGTACAGTTGTCTTGTTATGTTCAGTGAATAAATGTTCGTATATTTTACTGGGTTTAAAGCGGTGCTGGTATGCCCTATCTACATAGCCTCAACACCAGGCAACTGTGTAGCAAATGCCTAGGCGGCAGAATATGAGGGCCGTGCCCTAGTGAATTTGAATGTGACAATGATAAACATAATATAAATTAATATATATATATATATATATATATATATATATATATATATATATATATATATATATATATATATATATATATATATATATATATATATATATATATATATATATAAATATATATGTGATATATATATATATATATATATATATATATATATATATATATATATATATATTAGTGTGGTCCAAATTTGTTATAAAAAAATTTTTTCCTCTTTTTTGGTAGTCTGAACCTTGCAAATTATGAGGTATGATATCAAAAGATTGTATTTAAATTTTTACGCTGATTGAGCAATATTTATGAGTCATCTTATTAAATATATAGAATATATATAGCTTTTCCACACCATCCTGAGGTAGCGCAGCAACAGGTGTTTTTTTAAAAGTGGCATCCTAGTATGTCTACCTCCACTAAACTTATTCAATAATTTTTATTACTTATTATATGTTTATTCCTTATTTTCATAACTCTTTTTCAGCCGTTTCTTTGATATTCCTGGAAATTTTTCCCTGTGTCTTTCTATAACTTGAAGAATGTATTGCATTTCCTCCTCGTTTTTTGTTAGGTTATTATTATAGTTTTGCACTAGTGCAATAGCTATTTCGGCATTGTCGTTGATGACATTTATTGATTTGGTAACTTCTTGTGCATTCTTATAGTCCGTTCTTTCGTTCCATTCCAATGGGTCAACCTTGAGAAAAGTGGAGTCCAAACGTAATTTATTGAAGAACAAATGACTGCATTCTGTTATAAAGTCGGCAAGTGTTTTGTTATGAAGTTGATCTTCATCCTTAAATACAAAACGTTTATCTGGCTTATCTACACTTGTTCTTCTTGGTTTATGCAGAGCTTCAACCATCTTTCGTTTCATTTCAACTGGTACTTCATCATCCATAAATGCAAGAGCTGCAAGTTCTTCTCCTAAATACCACAAGTGACGTTTGAGAGCTTTACTAGCTACTACTGATAATTCATAATCGTCACAGCATTCCAGCTCTTGAAGGTACTTCAAGTCATTTCTTGGGGCTGAAGCTGCTGATGGGGCTGAAAACCAATTGGGAACATAAAACCTTACAGCAAAGTTCGCAAATCTTGTCATTGCAGCTGCTTCTTGCTCTGTCATATTAAACTGCGACCTAAACAAGACTATTTTCAATGAATAAATGACTCGTGCCATCCATCGTGCTCGATGTAGAGCACCAGGTTTACGAAAAGAAAACCGTTTCTCAAGGTTCCCACATAAATAAACAACTATCAGCTCTAATAGTTCTCTATAATCATCCCGTGGGTGGCTTTTCTTTAACTGCTCACTACAAAAAGCTAATACATTTTCTGTCCATGAATCACTAATACTCACTATCTCATACTTTTATTTATTATTTTTTTTTTTTTTTTAATTTCTGGAAACGTTTGAACAGGTCAATGTCTGGTCCTGATGAAATACAGTAACATTTGCTGAAAGCAGCAGATATGACTATTTCGTGAATATGATGTCGACATGCAAAGGCCAGAAGACTTCTTTTCAGCTTCTCTTCTATAATCCTACAAGCCCCACTTTTGGTTCCGGTATTGCTTGCTGTTGTGTCAAAACACATTCCTACTATGCTATCTTCCAAATTCCAATCTTTTAGGCACTGTACTACAACTTCTGCAACATTTGTACCGGTTCCTCTCAAAAGTTTTGGAACACCCAGCAACTTTGATTTCCCTCCACCATGTACGACGATCGCTAGACGTTCAACCTTGTCTTCTCCGGTTACATCCAACAATAACTTACCATCCCAGTGTACAGATGTCAGTAAACCACCAGGAAATGTTTGTTTAATATCCTCAGCAATTGCTTTACCGTCGCCACCGTAATGTACTTCTGCTTAATACAATATTATCAACTTTTTTTCCAAGCGCATTTGCAGTAGCTGTTACTACTAACATCGCACGTCAATCACTCATTTTCGATCTATCCAAAGCCATTGCTAAGTCAGGGGTTATGATTTTATGACGTTCCTTTGAACTCTTACATGGTTCGACTCTGGACGGTCCAGGTTGGGGTTCTTCACTGCTAGAGGAACTACCACCATCCACACTAGTACATTCTTGCAGAATACGTAATTGTTCCTCCTGCCGACGAACTTCCCTTTTAATTCTATTACTTTCTTGTTCTTCCCTTTTACGCTTTCTTTCTTGTTTTACAGTATATTTTTTATCCACATTACTCATATACCCTCGCCTACCTTTTTCTCTCTGAGCTTTAAGAAAAACTCTATCTTCTTCATTTGATATTATTTTCATTGCGTTTGCATGTGCGATATCAAATAAATCATTTAAGCTTTCTTTAAAGATAATCTCTTTTTCAATTTGTATTTGACTTCTCCTTGATTTCAATTTTAAAAGTGATCTGTATTGTTCATATGTCTTTCTAATCTTGGTTAAAACATCCTGTTTGGCCTTCGTGGGTAACTTTGCTCTATCCCAGAAGTCATATATTTCAGAATATATTATATTTGAAGCCTCCTTTACTGATTTCTTATTGTGTGTCAGCCAAAACAGACGACGTAATACATCGCCAATTGATGGAAGTTTTGATCTACAGGTCATGATTTCTGATATTTGCCCAATAAGCCAAACATGTGTATCCGATCTTGTTTGACGTGATTGAGACATTCTACATAGGAACCAACAGCACAACTGACAACCCGCTACAGTTTACTCAGCCACGCGCAACTTTCTTTGCGCATGTGTCACCATTAAATGTTATTTTTTTTACTTCAAATTTTAAATAGAGTATTTTTACGGTAAACGTCACATCTTAGAACGTTCAGAATGATACATTTCTTAATTGTGATATTTGCGGAAAAAGTAAGAAATATAACTGTAAATCTGTGCAGATATAGGAACTTATATATATATATATATATATGATATATATATATATATATATATATATATATATATATATATATATATATATATATATATATATATATATATATATACATATATACTTAAAATATATTACAGTTGGTCACCACCCACTCACGGTAAAAGCTCATCTGAGGGGTGCTGGCACACCTCAGAAGTTCAAGACTAACCAAATTACGCAGATATACTAGACGCAAGCTGGCGAGGGAGATTAAATTCAGCAGGAAACACAGAAGATGAAGAGAATTCCACAGAACCAGAGTGGCAGAAAATAGCACCAGCGAATCAGCCTGGAGTTGGCCAACATCCAACACAAACCTCAAAGTGCAGACACAGAACCCCTTAGTGTTACGCGAGCGCGGTGGTGGTACAAGGAGTGACAAGTTCCCTGAGCACCGCTGCCAGTACCTAGCAGAAAAAGAGGATGAAGCACCAACATCAGCCTCCCGTATATATCACATAAAGTGAAAATATTGGGACAAAATTTATGCGATGGATTTGAATGACAGTCCTGGTTCAAGCTTTCAAGGAGCACCAGAGCCTCCAGATATGAGAGAGAAACTGTTAAGTGGATGAGGCCCTTGTATATTGGAGTAACTGAGAAGAGTGGGAAAAAGTCTCAGTCTAAACATAACTCCTAGCTTGAGAACGCCTGAAGCAAACTGCAGATGAGGTTTCAAAACATTTTTTGTTTATGTAAAGGCCAAGGATGTTATATTGTCGAACAGGAGATACAAGAGAACCAAGGAAAGAGATGTGGAAAGTTGAAGGTGTTTTTAGAGGAGATTTAGAAGTTGAGTTTTTAAAGAATTAATTTTCATAAGGTTGAGGCGACCCCACCCTGAAATCCTATCCAGATCAGCGAGAATAGAATCGAAAGATTAAGACGAGAGAGGGAGCAAAATTGAAATGAGTTAAAGAATGTGTTGGACGTGTGCGCGTGCTTCCAACACTGAGGGAGTGTTAGTTTTGAGACATAGGAGAATATAGTTGAACGAGGCGGGCCGCTATCGAGCACATTCCCTCAAAATTCGTGGAGGAACGCCATCCGGTCCACCCGCCTCCCTAACGTTCATAGATTTCAAGGAGTCCATGCACCTGATCAAATAATCATAGGCAAAGGCATAGGACACCCTGAGAGGAGAAGGAGGAGGGGAGGAGGAATGCCAGAATTGTGCTGAGTTATAGAGGAAAATAGAGACCAAAGATACTGGGCTTTTTCTAGTTGAGAATTAGCAACAGAACCAATAAGATCGAATAAGAGAGGAAAGGTAGATTTACTAGAAGTTGTTAGAGATAAGCTATGGCAAGAGGCCAGAGATTTTTTTCAGTAGGAGAACCAAGGAGGTAAGAAACCAAAGCGTCACCAGAGTCAAAACAGTCATTCCGATTAGTTATGAAGGACGCAAGGCAAACCAACGGTCCGATTATTCTTTTTCTCATAATTAATTAAAAAATTATTGAAAAATATTAAAATTAGAGATATAAGGCTGTTGGTCAGATTTACCAATATGAGCGAAGGTGGTGTATTTATAGAGAGAAGGACCAGTGGCAGTTATAAAGGTCATGTGTTCAGTAATTGGTTGGGACGATCCTAGAATGTGTGTTCTTTAAATTAGTTGCTCCAGGAGGCTCTGAATACTCAATACCAACCATTTCCTCCCACCCCAAATTAGGACTTTCAGGACACAAGAATATTTTTCGTAGTTAAAAAGAATAACCCAAACAGTTAACTAAAGAGTTGGATGAGAAAGATATAAATAGTCCTGTGAGAAGCAAGACATTCAAAAATATGTGAAAATCTGTTCTGTTAGGAGAACAGTAGCAGAAACACACACAGTGTAGAAGGAAGAAAGATTTAAGCCACAGAACATCGAAGCTAGGAGATTCGAGATTCTCGAGACGCAGGAATGTTTATGTTTACATAGGCATATACTCCATCTGAAGGAGACTATAAAATGCGTGATATGGGATCGAATGAGTGGGATGAATTCCAGCTATCTGGTCCTGAGAGGAGCAAAAAGGTTAGGTTAGATAGAGAGGTGGTATTCCCACGGATGAGTTAGATTGCAAGCCACGGATGTTAGTAAAGTCGATAGTGGGCCTGCAGCCTGTGCAAATTCGCCATCTATGCAGCAACCAACAAAACAAACAACGACAAAAAAACACGAACTGAAAACTGGTTAAAATTATCGCCACACTGGAACCTAAATTTAAAACCGTAAATGTTAAAAAGTTAAATCGTATTTACAGTAAATATATAAAACATGACAAATCATAAAGTTAAAAACACTAACGCTCTTTTACACCCATACAAATACACGAATAAAAAAAATAAGTAAAATTGATTTAAGCATTAAGACCTAAATTTAAAAGTTCAAGGGCCAAAATAATAAAAATCAACTCCAACATCCAGGAAACGAATTAGACTATGTAGCCCTTCCTTAAGAGAGAGAGAGACATATATATTTATATATATATATATATATATATATATATATATATATATATATATATATATATATATATATATATATATATATATATAAATATACATATATATATATATATAAAAATATATATATAGATATATATATATATATATATATATATATATATATATAGGTGAAACTAAAGAAGTTACCCGCATCATATCTTGAAAACTAAGATAGGTACAAGAAAACTGATCAAAGGAAATTTGTAGCAGCTGGAAACAAAAATTTTTTATATTTTTTAATATTTTTTTTTATGTCTCCAAAACTACGATAGGTACAAAAAAAAACCACAACATATTTAGAAATCAGCGTATGAATTTTGTAAAGGAAAAAAAAAAGTTTAAACTGCAGAATACCAAAGGTAAACCAAATATTTAAAAGAGTCTGGGTCTCTCGGCCCCTAAGATTTGGGGACTTATTCCCCTCCCACCGTCGGTCTCAGCCCCCAGAAAAATTCCATACGTTTGATTTCTTTAACATGTTATAGTATATAAAAATTTTTTCCTTTTTTTCCATACAACTCTCA